>WBMW01004619.1:0-88046 GCA_013396635.1 Penelope pileata | reverse complement strand
AAAAAAAAAAAGAGGAAAATTAGGGAGAGAGCTATGACTGTGACTCAAAGTTTTTTTTATTTTCTCCTGTGTTTGGTCTGTATTTGTCTTTTAATAAGGGACAGTAATACACAGACCATTACATAAACTTAGCTGTCTATGAATCTTGGTGTTTCTTGTCTGTCTGCCTACACAGTGAATGGATTTTAAGAAGTTATTACATCTGTTTTACATTTGATCAAATGTAAATGCAATCTTCAAGATTAACTGAGTCACACACTATAACCTTCACAAACTATATTGACTAGTTCTTAAATGACCAAAGTCTGGTTGAGTTGCTGTGATGTGGCTATGTATGATCTATATTACAGATATCTGAATTTAATATAACTAGCATCTCCTTACACATCCAGCTTTAGAATAAGTTAGCTTGATTTGAAGTATATAAATATAGAAGGGATACAGGACTGCTGAAAAATATGGACATACCAAGATGTTATGTTTAAAAAAAAAAAAGTATCAGTATATCTATCCATTACGATGGTAACTTGTTTTCATTCATATACATGCTTTCTTATTTTTCAATTAGATTCCCAATGAATGGTGAATGGTTTTCATTTGGTTATATTTCTCAGTAATAAATGGTAAATACAAATACAAGCTTGTTAAGGGATAATATTTTACTCTCTTGACTCCTGTTGTATGGTAGAAATTTAGACCAATTATTTTGTTATTTATATCTCTCAAGCAAATTTCATCAAGAGTATTGTACTCTTAAGTATTACTTAGGGAAAAGAAAAATTTATCTTCTGGTAAATATTTTAATTTATCATTTCACAAGGTACTTTTTTTTTCCCCAACTTTTTTCCCTTTCCAATCCTATATATCATTTGATGACCTCTGTGAAGGTTTTTTATGGTTTAGAAACCTCCAATTGTGCCAACTCAAAGTAATAGATCTGTAATGATTTTGGTTTTCTGAAGTGCACAGGAATAAAAAAGATACATGAAAACAACTTGTGAATTTCTTTGAAACCTCCAGAGCTACATAATCCCTTAAGCAGCAATTAGCTGGTTAGAGTTGCCAAAGTTTCTTTCTATTTAGTGCTGTTGTTATATTGTATTCTGACTCTTCTTTTACTCTTGTTGTTCTTTTTAATTCATATTTAATAGACTTATTTTCAGTTCTTTTATAATTATTAATTTTCATATAGCTCATAAATATAATATTTTAGTTTTCATAAGTTTATAGATTACAAATCTGATGGGACAATCCTCGTTTTGTCTCATTTTATATATTACAGTGATGATAGATCTTCCCTGAGTTTGTTCACATTTAAGTGAAGGTACATCTAATGAAGCATCTGATTCCCAAGTGAAGTTTAAAATTCTTTTCTACTGAGTAGTCCTGGCAAAACCAACCTGCTCTTTTAGCACTCCTGTTATCTAAAACCAAACTGGATTTTTACCACTAAAATCTAGATCATTTCATTCAGTGAAAATATTTTAGTATGCTAGTTGAGAGTCCAAAGCAACTAGACATGCATGAAAATGAAATCTTTATTAATAGTTTTATGATTTTATCTCAGTATTTTTAATAAAAATTAATAGGAACAAAGGAAAGGTTTTGGTATCTCTGTTATGGAGGACAGATAGATAGGGAAATGTCTCAACAAACCATTACTGATATATAATTTAAACTTTAATTTGTTAAACAGTAGAAACATAAAATACATTTTAGTGTAAAAATTGTACTTTAAGATACAGGAACTGGGACTTGAATGTTCTAAATCAAAATGTAGGAAAATCTTATTAAATAATAAGTAACACAAACTTATTTAGCTTATTTAGGACATTAACTGTATTTAGAAGGGAAACATAATTTAGAAGAGGCTCTGTGGTGATTTAGCTTAAAAAAAAAAAAAAAAAAACCCTAATCATCAAGTCCATACACTATAATATGGAGGAATTGAAGCAGAAAGTCAATAATAAACTCTGAGACTTCAATCTCATCAGTTTAGGGAAAGTATTTTTTGTTATCCCCAACTGCTATTTCATTAGAGAAATTGCTCATCAGAGACATCTGCTGGAAAATCCTGTAACGGTTATATCTTGCATGTCAGCTGATGAAGTTCATTGAAAAAAAACAAACAAAAACATTACCTTCATTGGTTTTAGGTTGTAAAAGCCATATAATTTACGCGGTCTGTGCATGCTACTTGTTGAAGTGATCTACTGTGTGAGGCTGGGGTGAGCAGAATGTGGAAATCCTATCATAGTACGGTCTATGATCCACATGCTTCTCTTGGGGCTTCTCCTGCAGTACTGAAGCCTATTTACCTAACTGGCTATTGCTACAGGCAACATAAAATCTTTTTAGATGGGAACACAAAGATAAATCATTCATAATATTTCTGTGTAATGACTGCACTTTAAAGCTTTATAAAACAGAAAGTTGCAGAATAGGACTGAACAGTCATTATCATGCCATGTCCAAGCATGAATCACTGAAGACATGTTGGCATCTGAAGACATATCTGTACAAATGTATGTACATCTATAACTTGCAATTTTATTGTAATGCAAGAAACAAATATTTCACAGAACTAGCCGTAATAATGAATAGGAGTTTCAGCAGCCCTTGTCATTCTAGAACAAATAAGGAACATAATTTGGATTGGCTTTTTTTTTTCTTTTTTTACCCACAGTCTGAATTTTTTTTTTTCTATAAGCAAAATTCATCTAGTACAGTTTTTGGTTTCCCTGTTATGCTGTTGTTATTTTCCACAAATCTTGCCTTCTGTTTTTTTTCTTACCCACCTCACAGGACAGGGTAACAGTGAGTGCCGGGGTCAGTGTTTGGCTGTGAGCCAGAGTCAATCCACTCCCCTCTTTTCTGAACCTTATATAGAATGAAATATAAAGGACAACCTTTTCTTTAAAATCAGGTTACTTGGAATGGAAATAAGGCCTGTTATTTCATTAAATTTCCTTTTCAGAATCAACTAGTCTATTTAAACTGATGTTATAGGAGTTTTGCACGTCATGGTAATTCAGCACTTAAAATCCTTGTTTTACGTTTAAGGATGTTCCAAAATTCATGTTATTTCTATATATTGGCAGTACTTTCCAGAAGTGTTAAACTTCAACATTAGGGATTTCAAGAGTTACCTGCATAGACTGATATGGATGAAATGAAATTTCTTACCTTGTACTTCATGAAACTAGTTAGATGTTTATTCCTGTTTATTTCTTCCTTTTCTTCCTCCCCATTTAAGTGACTGTATCTCACCCCCACATAATAAGCAGACTAGAAAGGGAGTTACATCAAGGCAGATAAATGAAAATGAGCCTTTAGAAAGGTACTTCTTTATTTTTTGACCCAATAAGTTGAAGTCAAAAAATTAAGAGTATAGAACGTTACCTGATGCAGAAATAAAGTCATGAATGCAATAGTTTCTTTCAGAATATTCCATATGATAAATACCACCAGGCATTGGAAAAAGAGCTGATGTTGTTAATGTAGAAAAATCATGAAGTTTAAAGATTAATGCATTATATGCTAAATAATATACATTCAAAACCTATTGTAAAAATAAAGGAAAGATAGTATGACTTTGGATTTAAAACTTCTAGAAGTATTTGAACAGTTGCTTTTTCTTCCTTTTGAAAGAGTCCAAAACACTAAGGTAGAGATTAAGCCTGCCAAAAAAAGAAGAGTAGATATATAAGACTATAGGCAGATAGAAAGACTTTAAACATTTAACAGATTTAACAGTTCAGTGAAGTTTAAGCCACAAAGTCATCATTATTCTACATTTATCACATAAGGCCATGTTCATCATAAATTATAAGCTGCGAAAAAGGAATTCTGCAGTCAAAAGACAAGCCTGTTTGTATCATTAATGAATGATGAACAACGGACAAAAAAAGAAACAACATCCAAGTCTCAATATGAAGAATAATGACGACTTTGATAAATGCATTACACCGTCATCCTTGTCTTTTTAATTCTACGTATTTTATAGAGCACAAAGACTTTTATTTTAAATCCCACAAGGGAAGCCTTTTTGTGATTAAAATGTAGTGGCTCACTGTAGTAGTTTTTAAATGAAACAATGAAACTACTTAAAACTGAGCAACATGTAGATTACAGGCTTAATTAAAACAAATCAGAGTGAATAGGAATTCAACATTCATCTATTTTAGAGTGTACTTATTGACACTTCATGAATAATGTATGATTATTTCAGTGAATGGCATCTTATGTTACATATAGTATACATAGTATATCCTCTAGTTATGTATTAACATAAGACAGAATTCCTTCAACAGTTTCTGTCCGAGTATCCATTTCAACAGGCATAAAGAATTATTAGGAGCAACTATCAAGCTATAGCTTTATATTTGCTAAACTTTGATGCTTGTTTGAAAGGGAAAGAGTAGAGAGAGGATTTGGATTGGTACTAATCTAGTGTTAAACCAGCTGAAGACTCACAGTCTCCTTGGAGAAGGATCACAGAACTGTAACTTGAGTTGGATCACATCCTCTTAGAAATATTTTACTTGGTTTTAAACAACCAGGTGCCATGCGCTTACAGTATGTCTATAACATTACTGTGGTATTCTGACATACCTATCTTCTTCAATACCCCAGGACAGGTTACTTCTTTGCATTTGTGTGTTACCTAAGAAGCAGGTTCTAGAAGAGATGCAATGTTGCATGCCTCTGTCTCTGTTTATTTTAAGACGTCTCATGTTTACAATGTCTCAGACAACTAAAAAACAGCAAAAGTTTAATCTGTAGTTTCAAACAGTTCAATATGATACTTTTTCAAGCTGCAATTTAAGTGAAGAAAAATGTGTGACAAGCATGTTGGCTTTGTATTCCTTGAGCTCCTTCTCGAGGAATTCATAGTTATATAGGTAATAAATATTTGTTTGAAACTCTATTCTCATGTTGAGCCATTGATATTTTGATAGATAATGATAGCACAGTGAGGTGAATGCCAGTCAGAAGGGCTCTTTTCTCCTACTGGGCTTATGTTGATAATAAGGTGGTAACTGCTGATAACATGCTGCAGAGGGATAATCATGAGGGTGACATTCCTGATCTTCTGTCACAGATTTACTTTCCATGGATACTATGATACTTGAGTTATGATAGTGTTCTTCCTTAGTTGATTTTTGAGTTGTCTCTTGACTTTTGCATTCTTTATTTCCATTGTTAAGCACAGATTTGCAAGAAGTACTATTGCCTGGACTGTAGCCATTACTTTAGGTCAAACATGCCTGATTTTGTTGACCAAAGATAGATTGTTTAATTAAGTCATGGGAGTTTTGAGTTTTGAAAAGTTTATTGGTCATCAAGTAGTAGAGTATTGAAAATGTAGTTTTACTATGTCATTAGCAAATTGATGACCTTTTCTATATTTTATGATTTTTATTTGTTCTAAGGTGCTTTTAGTACATAACTTTTAAATTTTTAATGAAATTTTCTTTGACTTTTCCTTATATTGTCTTACTATTTTTTGACTTTCGTGGATTGTTCTCTAATTTTTTTTGTCATTTTACTTCAGAAAAATAAAAGGAAAATCAATTATAAGACGAAAATGAATATTTAATACACTAATGATACAGAAGGTGCATTTTGGGCAACAGAATCACAAGTCTGTGGTTTCAAAAAAGCTTAAGTAGAGGTCTTTGTATAATAGGTCTTATTAGGAACAATAAAAATGACTTTTTTTTTGGTCAAAGTAGGTTTTTTTAATGAGGGGTGCTCCAAAAGTAGTGCCTCCTATTTTTTATTGTGTTGGCCCATGACAAAGGCCAGAGGCAGATGTTGGTGGTATGGCAGTAAAGACTGAGCCTTCCCAACAATATTCTGATTTGTTTTGTTGCCATGTGACAGATGGCAACAGAGGGGCAGTCTGACAAAATGGCGTCTGATGAGGGAGCGCATATAAAACAAAGGTGTGAAACTGAATTCCTCCATGCAGAAAAAATTACACCCATTGACATTCATTGATGCTTGCTGAAGATTTATGGAGATCAAACGGGATGTGAGCACAGTGAGGTGGTGGGTGGTGCATTGCAGTACTGGTGACAGAGATATGAAAGACAAACCACATTCCAGATGGGCATGCACAGCTGTCACACCATGAAATTTAGAGTGTCTTGATCATCTCATCTGTGTGATTTATGTAATGATGGTGACTATGTTGAAAAATAGTGCTTTGTAGTTGAGAATTTGCTCTAACAAATACTTTTATCGGTTTCGTATCTATTGTAGTTTCCATGGAAGTAAACAGGAGGTATTACTTTTAGAGTGACCTACATTGTAGTTACGCATTTTTGTGACTAATTTTTTTTTTGACAGAGAATGTTCACTTAAAAAAATCTGGTAAAAGTTAGCTTAAGAATCTTATTGAATTTAGAGATATAATCTTTTTTTAAATACACTTTTTAGCTCTGCGGATAATATGAAGTATAACATCATAATTCTCATTTTATATCTTTTCTTCATTTGTAACAGATAAATAGAAAAGCAAGATTAAAAAAGTACAGAGCAGCTAATACAAATCTACTTGAGACTTTTAATTTTAGGCTATACTAAGGCTTTGTAATTGAGCCTTTATTGTTCTACAGAAAGACCAGAAAGAACCTGAAATTCATAATGTTTACTAACGAAGTCAGCCTAGGAAGATGTTCCTTAAATGTTGCAATTTCATTGCCATCATATTCTGATTGGACCTTTGATTTGCAGTTTAATGAGCCTATAATAAACAGGGTGTTATCAGGGGATAATTGACAAGATTACAAGGAAAAACTTATGATGTTCTGCTTTATAAAATATTAAAAATGGAAATGCAAGGCAGACACGTTTTAATTTATCAGAATTTATTAATTAATTTATTAGAATCAGCAACTGATATAAATTATTTTTAAGTTGCAATAAATTCCTGTGAAAGAATGTATTTTAATCTCCTCACCATGAAGTGGGTTCATTAAAACCATTGTTTTTAGAGGGAACATCCAAATAACCATCTAGACTTACTTTCTCATTGACCTTGAAATTCTACTTAATTAAAACAAAGATGAAATACAACAGGAAGAGGAAAAAAATATTTTTGATCATTTTGTCTCTAAGTACATATGAATTATTTAATCCAGATGCAGAAGTTCATGTGTTTCATCAATTTTCTTAATATGAATTTCTTATTTTATTAAGGGATATTTTAAAATAATATTCTGATCTTTGTTACAGTGTTACTTATAAGTAGTAAATTTCTAAATTCAATCATTAGATAGAAGCATGGAATAATTACTTTCTGACCTCTTGTCTATTCTTAATTCAACCAATGGCTAGAAGAGCTAGGAAGAAGATAAATATTCTGCTGGAATAAGCAAGGAAAGCTCCTTTGAACTGAATGAAGCTTTCCTATAACGAAGTAAATAAAACAAATATATGTCAACACAAACAAATCCAGCAGAAGTGAGTTCATTTATTTATTTATTTATTTTTAACAATGGTAGGATGTTGGCATGGGCCATGATCGTTAATCCAAATATTCTCCTGTGGTAAATGTACAAATTATCTTCTTTTATAAATAGCTGAAACTCAACTATGGTTAGTGAAGCTGCCTTATGCTGGGCCTTTCTCAATTTACAACAGATAAATGGACTCTGAAGGGCCCTTGTATTTGCCAGTGCTCCTGAAAATGAGAGAGGAAAGATATAGGTGACTGTTGGGATAGGGGCAGCCAAACGCGGCTTAGAGGAGAAAATTGTGTGAAGGTTGAAAGGGTAACTAGAGGTCAGAGATTCAGGGGGGTAGCCGGGGACTACTTATCGTTCGTGAGATAAAAGCACTGCGAACCAATCAGAACATGCGCGTGCTCTGCGCGTGATCACCAATCATGAAACTGCTCAAGGCAGCACAGCCAATTAGGCAAATGCTTTCACGCGTGATTGCTAATGCTTGCACTTCTAAGGGCTATATAGCGTATTGCCGAAACGCAGTAAAGTGGAACCTACCTGCAAACTCTATGAGCTCGTCCTGTTTGTTCCCAGAAGCCCGGTCTCTCGACAGATGACAGCGAGAAAAGCTATTTCACAGAATCATTGGAGTTAGAAGGTACTTCTGGAAGTCATCTAATCCAATCCCCCTACTAAAGCAAATTCCCTACAGTAGGTTACACAGGAAAATGTCCAGGTGGGTTTTGAATGTCTTCAGAGAAGGAGACTCTACAACTTCTCTGGCTAGCTTGTTCAAGTAAAGAAGTTCTTTCTCATGTTCAGAGGAATCTTCCTATGTTCTAGGCACTTCAGAGAAGAAAAGGGAGCAGAGGATGCAGGTTCCCCTAGAGGAATGCAAAGGGACCCCCCACAGCTATGCATACCCTTGAGGCAGCTGGCCTTCTGGCTCACATCATGGCAGGCAGCTAAGGAACATTTGAGCTGTTCTGGTTGGCCTGGCTTATTCCTCAGTTGGTTGCAATGGCATGAGCATTGCCATTTCGGACCCCACCTCTTGTCCTTCAGCTGAAAGCCTGCCTCACTAAGCTAGCCAGCCTGCTGCAAAAAATATTATTTTGTTATGTTGTTTCTATTTTGTGTCTTCTTACAGCTTGTTTTAAACACAAAGCATACAAGTGAATGCATAACTGCTCAAGCAGATGTAGAAACACCTGTTTTGACTGATCTGTTACAGTTTTCTGTATACATATTTTGCATTAATTTAACATTATTGTTTATTGGGCAACATTACTTGTCCTTTTGTATGAAATACTGCATGCAAATCTGCCCAAGCTTTTGATCCTGCTGATAAGATAACCACTACAAAAAGGTTACTATACATATATATATGAACATTTTATAGAGCATCCTTCACATTTTAGTTCTTTAAAATAATCGGTTATTATAGTCAAAAATTCTTCTTTGCTAAAAACCTTTTCAGTAATCTCATTTTCTCTATTTTTGTCATGCATAATTTACGGATATCTAAATAATACTACTTAATGCATGATTCATTTTGAGCAAAGAAGTCTCCCATGGCTATTTCTTGATTTATTTATTATTTTTAATGTATCATTCATGCAAGATATGTTTTTCTTTCATATTTTTTAAAATTTGTGATAGATCTAGTTATTTATTTTAAGTGTGTAACTTGGAAAGTGTTGATAGGTGGTATTTCTTTTCAGGAATAGAGAACAATTGAAATTTTCTATGTTTCTCCCTGCAGTATTTTTTCACAGAACTGCAGGGGTTGGAAGGGGCCTCTAGAGATCATTGAGTCCAATCCGCTTGCCAGAGAATGTTCCCTACAGCAGGTCATGCAGGTAGGTGTCCAGATAGGTCTTGAATATCTCCAGAGGAGGAGACTCCACAACCTGCCTGGGCAGCCTGTTCCTGTGCTATGTCACCCTCACCATGAAGAAGTTCTTGTGCATGTTTATGTGGAACTTCCTATGTTCCAGTTTGTGGCCATTACCCCTTGTCCTATCATTACACACCACTGAAAAGAGTCTGGCCTTGTACCTTTGCTTCCCATACTTTAGATATTTATAAACATTGATAAGATCCCCCTCTCAGTCTTCTTTTCTCAAGGCTGAACAGACTCAGTTTGCTCAGCCTTTCCTCATAAGGGGGATGCTCCAGGCCCTTTATCATCTTTGTTGCTCTCTGCTGGACTCTTTCCAGGAGATCCCTGTCTTTTTTGTACTGGGGAGTCCAGAACTGGACACAGTACTCCGGGTGAGGCCTGGCTAGGGCAGAGTAGAGGGGGAGGATCACCTCCTTCGACCTGCTGGCCATGATCTTTTTAAAATATTTGTTCCATAGTAAAGTATTGAGAATGTGTTGATAAATGCATTCAATCAATAGCTGATCTAGGAATTTGAAGAGCCACAACAGTAAAGACTAGGACTGTGAATAGACTGATATCTGAACCATACACTGTATTCATAGATAAGCAGCTGAGTTTAGCTTTATTTTCATTCTATTATTCTAGAAAAAGAATCTCTGGTGACAAGGTGCTGTAATTCACCAAGCTGGTCAATGACCTTGTTTCCGGTATGGTTCAGTTGTAGCCCTTCTCAAAAATGATAAAAACAAATCGGCAGTAGCTGTAAAATGTTCCAGGTCCATTTATGTTTTTATGTCAGGTCTGTTGATCTTGCTTTCAGCTCATAACACTTCAGAAAGCATACATGAAGCAGAAGTCAGTCCCTGAGAATGGGAGCACTCAAAAGAAACTTCAGGTTATGAGCAGGGTCTGAGATAACTTTGAGTTTTTTTTCCCCAACTAGAGGTAATCATCACATCGTTAAGTTTCTATTGTAAACACAATGACAATAAATGCAAGTAGGAATTCCACTCAAAAGTTCCTAGTGTAACAAGTAGTCTAATAAAACAAAGTATTTTATTCAAATTAAAGCTATCAGACATCAGAAAGGTTGAGAGCAGAGCAAAAATGCTTTGAAAGTCTCTGAATTTTATTTAGATCTTTATGTTCACTCTGCCTTGCAAACAAAATGTACCCATGTGCAAAGTGGAAATGTGACTGCAGAAAAAGAGGAAAAAAAGAACAAGCAATGTCTCAGAGCTAGCATTGAATGCCAGAGATCCTTCTGATGTATGGAGCAACATTCAGAAGACAATTGCCATTTTATGATCATTTTTTTTCTTAAACATGATGGATGTTTTCATCGATCAACATTATATATGACAAGTCTGGATAGCAGACTATATTGGAATGATTAGGAAAGGTAAGAGTAAATATATCATCTTGAAAGCATTACTGACTATCTTATTTTATTCATATAAAATCTGTATAAGAGTTTGAGAGACCAGTGATAAGGTGTGGTTTTAGGCACATGTATTGTAGCCAGCAGTAATTGGGGTTCAGCTGTGAAGAAAATGATTTTCAAATTGTGACCTTTACACTGATATTTGACTGACTTTTAGGGGAAAGTAAGCACCCAAGTGAATTACAACAGAATTCGTCTCTCTGAATTCATGCACCTGAAAATTGTGCAGTGTACAAAAGGCCTCCATCTCTTTCACTGTCAAGTGAGATAGTTAAAGCCCAGTGAAGCATCTTCATCACTCTTTTAATCTTCAGATAAATTACCCTGCATAGATTCTTATTTTTTGCGGTTGGTCATAACAATTCCAAAAAAAAAAGTTGACTAGGGAGCTACCATTTAGATAATTAAAGCTAGCTGAAAAACATCCACCTGCAAAAGATTTTGGGAAAAAAATAACTTCATGAAATAGAAGTTGTGTTTGAGAGGGAGTAGGATAGTCAGATCCACCAATTAGCAGTAACTGCAGAAGAGCATTGAATATGGAGCTTGATTTTGTTGGATAATAAACAGTAAAAGTAAATGCTATATAACAGAGAAAATTTGGTGCGCAACAACCTAGAAACAGAAGAATTTGCGAGTGTCTCTTAATCGTCTGCTATGACCTTGCACAAAAGGCTTTTTCAATTTCTGTCCTACCCCTACATTTTTTCAGTTACTGTCTTTGTTGCAATAGTTTTGTAGAGTCCTCTCAAGTTTCTAGCAAAGAAAATCTTACACATATTTTAAAGGAAACTATTTTCAAAAATTGCTCCAGGATTACTGATAAATTGGGAATAAATTTTGTAGAATCAGGGAATGTTTGGGTAGAAAGGGATGACAAAGATCTTGTACTTCCTAATCCCCTGCTGTGGCCAGGGACACCTTCCACTGGATCATGTTGCTGAAGGCCCCATTCAAGCCCTTGAACAGTTCCAAGGATGGGGCATCCACAACTTCTCTAGGCAACCTCTTCCAGTGCCTCACCACCTCCACGATAAAGAATTTCTTTCTAAAATCTAATCTAAGTCTACCCTTTTTTAGTCTAAAACTCTTACACCTTGTTTTATCATGACACTCCCCAATAAAGTCTCCTCATCTTTCTTGTAGGCCTACTTTAGGTACTGCAAAGCTGCTGTAAGATCTCTCCATAGCCTTCTCTTCTCCAGGCTGACCAACCTCAGCACTCTCAGCCTGTCTTCACAAGAGAGGTATTCTAATCATCCTTGTGGTCTCCTCTGGACTTGCTCCAACAGGTCTATGTCTTTCTTATGCTGGGGGACCCAGATTTGAATGCAATACTGAAAGTGGGGTCTCACAAGAGTGGAGCAGAGGGGGAGAATCATCTCCCTTGCTCTGCTGGTCATACTTCTTTTGATGCAGCCCAGGGTAAAGTTGTCTTTCAGGGCTGCAAGCACATGTTGCCAGCTCATGTTGAGATTCTCATTAACCAACAACCTCAAGTCCTTATCCTCAGGGCTGCTCTCAATTTATTTTCTGCCAAGCATGTATCTGTACTTGGGATTGCCTCCAATACGTGCAGGACCTTGCACTTGGCCTTGTTCAACTTTATGATGTTTGCACAGGCCCACCTCTCAAGCTTGTTAAGGTTCCTCTGGATGGCATCCTTTCCCTCCAGTGTGTTGACTGCACCACACTGGTGTCATCTGCAAACTTACTGAGGATGCACTCATTCCCACTCACCAACAAAGATGTTAAAAATAGTGCCGATCACAATACTGATATCTGGGGGACATCACTTGTCAGTGGTCTCCAAATGGATGTTGAGCTGTTGACCTCAACTCTTTGAGTGCAACCATCCAGCCAATTCCTTATACACTGAATGGAGCATCTGTCAAATCCATGTCTCTCCAAGTTAGAGACAAGGATGTTGTATGTGATAGCATAAAATGCATTTCACAAGTCCAGGCAGATGACATCAGCTGCTCTTTCCTTATCCACCAATACTGTAACTTCATCATAGGAAGTATGATTTGCCCTTAGTGGAGCTGTGCTGGCTGTCACCAATCACCTCTGTTTTCTATGAGCTTTAGCATAGTTTCTAGGACGATCTGTTTCATGCTCTTGCCAAGCACAGAAGTTGGACTGACTGGCCTGTAGTTTCCCAGGTCTTGCTTTTTTCCCTTTTTAAAAATTGGGGGGTTTTGTCCCCTTTTCCAGTCAGAGGAAACTTCACTGAACTTCCATGACTTCTCAAATACGACAGATAGTGGCTCAGCAAATTCATCCACCAGTTTCCTCAGGACACACGAATACATCTCATCAGGTCCAATGGACTTGTGCATCTTCAGGTTCCTTAGATGGTCTCAAACATGATTTTCTCCTAAAGTTCCTCATACATGATGAGGTAACAAATGTTCATTATGCAGAATGTTGGTTCTTTAGCTTTGGTATAAGCACAGCTTTTGTACATTTTTGTTACTTCAGGTAAGGAGTGTCAAAGAATATCTTGTTCTCAGTTTATTTTAGTGTTTCTGAGAGATACTGCAATCCAGCAGCCAAAGAAAGAAAGGTAGTTTGTGGTAAGATGGTGTTTTAAATGCTTCACTTTCCCCTCAGTACAACACAGAAATCAAACAAAAAGATGAAGAAAAATAAGGAGCTGTAAACACTGAATTAGACTGCTGAGCTTAAATGTGATCAGGATGGTGATAAGCAGGCTATTGTCTTCTATGTGATCAAGAGTGCTACAGATACAAAGGATGACCCTTTGAAGTTTTTTATGTGGAAACTCTGAAATAATCCTTGTGAGGTCACTCCTGGTTATTCTGTCGTTTATGTATAGTATTCTATTTTATGTTAGCTTAAGAAATTTCAGTTCCTTAAGAACAATATTTCTTTTTCCTGAGATATTATCCTCTAAATTTCCTTACTGTTTGAAGCTGTTTCCTATACAATTACATATTTCATGATGAGATTTTCATAAACAATTGACATACCAATCAGAAATCTTGGCACTGCTCACAAGTTCTTTTCAGGTCGTACTGTCATGTTTTATAAATGAAAGTCTGTATATAAAATGGACATACTTATTTCAGTCAGCATTGTCCAGCATGGACAATGTTTTATACAAATTTATTATATTTCTTCTTTATAGAATTTGCCATGATGTTTAACACACATTTGTGTTAACCACATTCATTACTTGCAAATATTTACTAAATCATTTTGATTAAAATGATTGAAGAAAAACAATGATTTTATTTAGTTTTCTCCCTTAAACTGATATCATGTTGAGTTAGGAGTTGAAAATGTGTGATATTTTTTTCCTAATTATTTTCAGGGTGATGTAAACTCTTGACATCTATTTATTATGAATAAAGAATGTCAGGAGACCTACAAATACAAAATTTCTTGGATAAACAATAACACATGATTAAACTGTGATTTTTAATGGGATTTGTAAAAAAAATAATAAAAAATAATTTAAAAAAGTTTCATAATTACCCAGCTGTTGTTTGATTTCTCACAATTAGCTGGACCTTTAGCAGCACAAGCCCAACATTTTCACTGGAGAAAGTTATTCTTAACGTTCAATAGACCAATCCTTATTGAACTAGAATTTATCAATTGATATGCTATAACCATTATATAATAAATTTAATAAATATATACTAAATCCTGGCACAAAAAGTCTTTCAAAATAAATGGCATTTTCAGTGCTATATTTACTGCTTATCTAATCACAGCCTAAATCCTATGCCCAAGGGAGTTATCTTCACTTATGACTTGGCATAATGTGAATGTAACAGATGGACAGAAGCATAAGTAGCCAAAAGCCAGTACTCTATGTACATTTAGGGTGTTGGCTGATGACAAAATTCTCAGACAGGAATTTCCAAACAGCTGGCAATCTTAAAACTATAACTCTATGTTTAAAACAATATAACACTACTAATTCAGCTTTGAGATAATTCCATTTTCAAAAAAAAAAAAAAATGTAACTTACAAGCTATGTAAGGAAAGCTTTTAAACATTTAGTTTGGGTTTTTATTCCTAGGTGGATATGAGATGCAACAAGTAAATGTACATAAGACTCAACTCCTTGAATATTGCATCCTGGACATTACCTTATGTTTGCCTCAGCGAAATAAAAAAACAATATCCCTTACAGCACACAGCTGAAAGCTGAAGCTGCTGGGACATGTTTGGAAACCAGACCAAGTAGAATGGCATCATTTCACATCAAATAGTTGTATTCATGCAGCAAATAAAGGTGGTTTACGTCTTAGTGTCTGCAGAGACATCAACCTTTCTAACCTTCATATTCAGACAGGGTCAAGCCAGGCAAAATGAAATGATTATTTCAAATTTCTTGAAGACTTTGCATCAAGTCCAGTTACTCCTCCCAAAACATTGTCTTTAGAGCCATAAGATCATGTACTGAGTCTGACTGATTTTGTCAAGAAGAGCATGAGTTTTGTGCTGTCTTTAAACATCTGTGATAAATACTTCATACATGACATTCTGTTTCTGGAGAATACTGCTAATGGGGATGCTAACAATAATACCTTTTGATCATGATCAGTGTAGTCCTAAGCATTTTTGGAAGCTGTGGAGAATGCTTGTGCATTTCAGAGCAGCACATAATATCTATGGAGAGAAATAAAATCACATGGTCAGAGAACATTGTGGCTTTGGTGTCCTATACTATCATCATGTCCTTATTTCCAGTACTTTGTAACACTGGTCAAGGCATTTATCCTTTCACTGATATTTATACATGCTTTGAGGTTCTACCAGTAAAATTCTACTTGATTAGTGTAAAATGTTAAGTAAGAGTAAATTAAAAATTTTATTTTTACAGAATGTTTGTCAGTATGCAATTTTACGCACCAGGTGACAGGGAAGTAATTGTGGGCCACCATCTATAACAAAACACAGTAACATTGGATCATGATTAGTGATAAGCATTCAACCTGAAATGAATGAAAATGTAAGAAACTTTGAAAATCTGAAAAATACATTTTTAATGCGGACTGTATATTTTATTATTTAGTTTTAGCTCTGAGCAAGTATTATTCTTCTGCCTTCTTAGATCAAGTTTCTTTGAAAATCTTATGTGAAATGTCAGGTTTCTGCTTGTGATGTAGATAAACGTAACTGAGTTGTGAGAGACAAATTTAAACTATTAACTCCTTTTATTTTCTTAGTGTTATCCTTATACTTCTTTGTTTAATATGCAGTGGCTGCCTGCAAATACAGTCAGTCGCAGGATTTAACTGATTCTACAATGAATCTTATAGGGGAGCCCTGGTATTTTTCAGACCCTTACACACATCTAAATTTGCTTTCATATGGTCTGAACAAATAGGAGACAAGCACTGTTAAAAATGAGCTGACGAGTCTACCAGCAAGCTCTGCCACTGCTCTGCATGCTCTCTGTTGCATGATTCCAGCTTGAATCTGGTATTCCTAAATGCACTGTGAATGCTTTGAGCCTGAGATATCACTTGGCTCTCAGACAAGAGTATGTATGGAAAAAAAGATCATGGTAGCTGGCAAGCTTAAGTCCATTCACCAGCTTGCTCTTTCCTCTGTTGCTTGGATCTGCATTGAAGAAAAGAGGAAATAAAACAGAGAGAAATGAGAATCTGACCTTGAAATCTGCCCTTGTGCATAAGTTTCACTGAGAAAGTTTAATAACAAGGAAGAAGCTTTAATTTCTCCTATCTGTGGAAAATAGTTCCTGATAAAAATAGGGGCAACAGAACTAGTAAGTGAAGAATTCAGGTGATAAAGAATATCGTAACTCAGTTTTAAAAGATAAATATTGTATCTCTAGAAATCTCGTTAGGATAAATAATACCTTGTCTCACTGGGGATCGTTTTCAGCACATTACGTTGAAAATGACTTATTTTTCACTCACTTAAAGATGTCTATTGCATGCTTCATGATGAAAAGCATCTTCCTTTTTCAGGTGTCTCTTGAGCATATGAAGAAATTGTACAGGATGTTCTATCTTACATTTTTGGCAAGTTGTTAAGCTGCTTTTGCCGAATCATATTTTAAAACCTTGACAGTGACTTAAATGACCACAGATTTAAGCTTTGCTCCTAACCATAATGTCATAACTCTGTTCAGCATGGCGGTGATGAGACAGCTTAAGCAGTGTAATGCACTCTTTGTGTGCATGTAGTCTCTCATCCCTCCTTTATAAGCATGCAGAGATATGTATTGTACAAGACACAGCAAGCTAGGGGAAAGCACCCCATTAATCTCTCTGGCAACTGGAGTGGTTTGTTTTGTGATGAAATTTTGTTCTCTACTCCTAATACAAACTGGTGCCAGTTTCCTATTACTTTTTAGGTTCAACAGAAGAGATCTTTGATAAAAAATTGCCCTTTCACTCTCTGCAGGTCATACGTTCTGCACAAACACAACCCTGAAATACTTTTTCTGCAGAAAAATACTCAAGAAAGAAACAGTTTGCTCTATGTACTTGGCACTTCATTCTCTGTTGGCTGCTTTTTCTATATTTATCTTGATCATTATAGGATAAAAAATGTATTCATATAGTATATGCACTTTCATTCATTATTTACCCTTTCTTATTCACGCTGATAGAGATGAAATATCCTAAGAGTACAATTCAGGATTGATTTTCATTCTTTTCAATTGCAGTAACAATATTGATTGAAAAGACTTGTCCTCAACAACAGTAATATTTGGAATTATGAATCTGCTTCAATTTTCAGTACGCAGACAGGAGAACTTTGGACTGATGCAGTGATCATTTCCTTTAGTTACAAATGAATCAAAATCATGCCAGTTTTACCTTGGACAATGACTAAATAAAAGTCTTCGTCTAATAACTGAAGTACTGGTCTGAATTTAATATGTTGTCCAGTTTGGACTGCAGCTTCTTTGACATAAAAAAAAAAAAAATCTCCTTTAATTCATTAATTCATGATCTCACATCACTCACTGAGAACTAGCTAACAGCAGAAAATGTTTGTAGAGGAAGAATTACTTTCCTCCAGCTCCACTAAGCCATGGCTCAATACATGTATCTAAACATTTATTTGATCATGGCAAGGGACCCCACAAAGACTGCCTTTAGGTCATTACCAACCAGAACTTTGCAAAAACTGCCAAATATTGTTTTTGTTAATGTACACTAATTGTATAATAATGTATAATTACTACTATGTGATAACTGTTGAAAAAGCCACGTTTGTTCTGTGAGGAGCTGACCTTCAAGGGACTACACGTTAGCAAAAAAGTTTCTGGAGCAAGAGGCAGAAAGAAGGTGTGAAAATTGCTGCTGATATGATATGGATGGTTTTGTGCTAGAAGTATATGATATTGAAATAGACAAAAGGGAAATAACAGTACAATTTCTGCTAAAGTACAAGCAGCAGCAGAAATATTCAGTGTTGGTAGGGAGTGCTTAAAATGTCAAGCCTTTAGTACTGGACAGCAGAGCTTAGTAAATAGAATTCATTCCTAAATGAAGAAGTTGATTTGGCTCAAAGTCTGGGCCACAGTACTTATCGCTTGAGTATTTATTTCCTGATGCTATGATGAATTTGTGCAGAGGTCAGAAGATCACGACCTTCATGAAATTTAGTACCACGACCTGTTTGAATATTTTCTCACAAAAGGTATCCTGCTTTACTGTTCATTATTCTTCTCTTGAAAATGGTTTATTTGTTCAAGGTATACAAAGAGTAAGATGTGATTCAGTTCATTAGCTGCACGACATAAATAATAAACTCTGAGCAACAGAAATAATCCACATTCAGAAAACATTTCTTCTAAAACATTCAGCTGTTGAATTTTGAAATCAGGATCAGTTGCAGTTTTGTTGACTGAAAACACAACTCTGATTGCAATTATTATTGTTATTTTGGATAATTAAGTACATAAAAAATGGACTTAGTTTACAAGATGAATATGCTTCTTAATACATCAGAAGTAAGCAAAATCAGGATATTAATCATTAATAAAATTCCACATAATTTACAGTCTCTCTCTCTCTTTTTTTTTTTTTTTTCCCCCAATGTGAAGGTAAAATATGGCATTATTTCACAGCCAGAAAGATTGATTTACAAAATACTATACAATTTTTAAAGGCCTGCACGTAGAGGCTTTTGGTGTGAAATGTAATGGAATTATATTTACTCCATAGTGATAATTCTGGATTAATGCTTTCATTTTTACAGTGTATAAATGCATCTGAATTCAAGTTAACTGAAGCTTTGCAGATGATTTACAATAGAACATTAAGAAAGCAGACTCAGCTGTCATTCTGGATTAATTAAACCCTAATATGAAGAAAATTTATTTTGTGAATATCTGCAGTCCTCCATTTGCTTGGAACTAAAAACAATTGAAAAAATGGTGAATATAAGACTATATTTTTCTCTCAAATGTTCTCAGCTAATGCTGTTTAGTTGTATTAGAATCCTATTAATTCCGACAGAGGCACAGAAGTCTGCAACTGTGTAGGTATTTTCAGTAAAAATAGTGGTCAAATTATATTTTGACATGTTAAAAACAGATTCCATGCATCTTCAGAGGTTTGAGTGAGATCAAGTCTTACTGTTCGAAAACTATTTCTGCCACTTCTCAGCAGGTTTTTGAAATTCCAAATGTTGTTTTCATGAGGAGTATGAAACAGCGTTCCTAAAATTGTGAAAAATAATTCTTTTTCAAAATATTTTATCAAATCCTGTGTAAGACTTTTCTTTCATGCACTTTGCAATAATGTGTACAAGTTTTGTAGAAATAACTGAGATGTTAGAAGTTTATAACATTGTTCTTATAGCAGATGTATTAAAAAGTGAATACTGTCACTCCAGAGAGAAACTTTGTACAAAAAAGCCTAAATATCCAAGAGAAGAAACTCTTAAAAACCAGTAGTATAGCAAAAACAAAGCCAACCAAACAAAAAGGATTTAGAACTGAAGTGACTATAATGAAAAGAAAAAATTGTCAGAGATTTTTGAGATTCCTGAACTAAGTGCTGCCTATTGGTCTGAGACCATCAAGCATCTGAATGGATCTGTGCACACTGAAACATTTTTGAGCCTCAAACATGCTTAGATATGAAGGACTGGCTGAAGTGTTAAGCTCAAAGCTGGTTTTTTAATTTTATTTTTGATTTTTGTATTTAAGTTATCTTTTGATTTATACATACAAAACTGCATTCTCTATCTTAAGGAATCTGACACTGATAGTTGGATGTAATTTCAAGCAGATTGCACCATTCTTTTGGAGTCTAGCTGACAATTAGAGGTTAATGGAGAATTTTTCCAGATTAAATAGGAAGTGTTTACTGCTGGTAGGTATGAGTAAATGAGATCCCAAACAAGGTCAGTCTTGATGACAGTTTAGGCATACGTATCTGGAGGTTAAGTTCAGGCAAGTTCCCCTTTGCCTTGGCTCTCATAACTACATACATTTAAAAGCCTGATTTTGTCATATATCTTGCACTGGTTGCTGGTAGAGCAGAAATTATACCTGGAGTCTAGAGATAATGATCAGGATTGAGTAAAGTCATTGGCACTATGTAACAATGTAAGATTTCATGTGGTAATCTGAGAACTACTGCTGCAGTATTTGTTCTTAATTGACTGTCGTAGTTTCTAACTGAAACTTTCTCTCTTAGTGTCTGCTACAAAGCTGTGTTTTGGTTCTAGAAAGAAAAACATGGCTGATAACACCCGGCAGCACTGAACAGAACCAAGGACATTTGTATGTCTCTGCCAGGAGAGTGAAGAAGCTGGGGGGGCTGCAGGGAGCTAAGAGGGGACAAGAATGGGGCAGCTGACCCAAACTGACCAAAAGGATATTCCACACCATATGACATCATGTAATATAAGGAAGGGAAGTGAGCGGGGAGGGCCCGTTTGCTTGGGGATTGGCTGAGCATCGGTCGCGGTCGGTGAGCGATTGCTTTGTACAATCACTTGTTTTGTATATAATTATCATTACTGTTATTGTACTCTATTTTCCTCTTTCTGTTAGTAAATAGTTTTTATCTCAACCCCCGAGTTCTACCTTATTTCTCGATTCTCTCGCCCATCCCAGCTGGGAGGAAAGGGGGGGTGAGCAAAAGGCTGTGTGGGGTTTCCAGGCCTGCCTGCTGAAACCAGAACATTGACATATAGCCTGCACAGAAAAAAAAAGAAAAAAAAGCACACCAGGATTGTCTTTAAAATGCTGTAAGCAGCAGATCAATAGAAGGAGAAAAATAACGCAAAATGTATTTTGCTTTTCCTGAGAAATCCCTTAGGAATTCCTTGAGAAGCCTTTTCAGCCTATCTGGCCATCAAAACAGAATCCTTGAGTTTGGATTCTGTCATTACCCTGACAAGATGCTGTCTCTAGCTGAGAAGTTATGGACTTGAAATAACAGCAGAAATCAAACCAGTTCAAAGCACTATAAATTCGTAAATCACTAACTTTGTCAAACACTTGCAAAGCAGTCATGGTAGTTGCATTTTTCTTCATGCAACTAGATGATTAAAAGGAAAAGATTTGTTCATACTCCATTTACATTTATTAAAGTGCTGCTTCACTCACTCATCCAAGCAATGGATGTATTCAGGAGAAATAATATAAATTTCAGAAATTAATTAGTAAAAGTAATTATAATTAAATTAATGAACTTCAAGCAAGTCTGCACCAAAACTGTATATTTATTTGCCTCTATAAATAGCTGTTCTGAGAACAATAATAAATCATAACTTGGAGGCAGTAGGGCAAATTCAAATGGATTTATTGTGAATACAGAAAGAGTGAGCTTTTGAATGATGTGCAGCTTATTTGTTAGCTATTAACATTCTGGAAAGGTATTTAATATATTATTTGATGTAGAGAAACTTGAAACGTCCTGTAGAATTGTGAGCTCTCATGTTTAAGTAAGGAATTTGGAATAATTGACCATAGAATGATAAAAGTAAGTATGTTAAAGCCATTTCATATTGAAGAAGACTAAAATAATTTGATTACTTTGCCCCATAAGAGTTAAGGCTGCTTTTTATAAATAAGCTGGGCATGTAATCACCGTAGAGAGGGAAGAAATACATCAGAAAATGGACAAAACAGTGACAAAACTAAATGCACATAAATCACTTATAAAGAAGAATATGTGTTATGTTGATCTATACCTGTACAAGGTGTCTTACGCTTGCTGTAGATTGGAATTTAAGTTCACTGATTCCTTTAACATTCATGTATTTCCCCTCTATAATACTGACTTTTTAGCCTAACATAGTAGAGCTGAGCTCAGGATATCTTGTACTAATCTAAACCCTTTCTGTTCTCAGTTTATATAAATCCCATCAAGGAGAATGAAGATACATACTTGGGCTCTCTCCTTTGGAGTATTCCCATGTGCTTATAAAAGACACCACTTTTGTTAATAATCAATGAGATGGAAGAGATGAACACAGGAAGAACTACATTTACATTCCCAGAGGAAGATGCAGAAGCACTGCTTTACAAAGAAGGTACTTGAAGGCTTAGGCCTTTGCTGCATTGTTGTCAAAGTGTAACAAACCACTGAACCTTCTTCCAGAAATGCAAACATAAATTTTTCAGATATGCAACACTTCAGTAACAGACATCACCTGATCCAGTGCTATGACGGAATGAAATCTCAGGAGTGTTAAAGACATCAACAAATTACTTTATACATCTCCACATTAGTATTTGTTATTTATATGGCTCTTAATATCTAAGAGAGTATGTTGTTCTGTCAGATAATAACTGAATACCTAAGATAGCAAGCAGCTTTTACTTGGTATGTTAGGAGTGCAGAAAAGAATGGCTCTGTACCACTTGCTATTACACAGAGCCTCTAATTGGCATATGTTAGACAAAGCCTTGTTTACAATTTCCTTATCTTTCAGCTTCTCATACAGATTATTTGGTCAGCCTATAGCTCACTGCTCTTGCATCAGATGAATTAGCTGATCTTTCACAATGTAATAATATATGTGGGTCACTCTGAAAGTAATGCCTCTCATTTATTTTCATGGAAACAACAGATACAAAGAGCAGAATAACACTATTTGATAGAGCAAATTCTTAGCTACAGAACACCATTTTTCAACATAGACACCACTGTTAGCTATGCATTTTCAATAGAAATGAAAAATATCCTGCATGCCACACTTGTAAAAATCTGCACCAGTGGAGGTGACCATCTCTATCGCCACTGCTGAAATGCACCACCCACCACCTCGTAGTGCTGACATCCACTGTTTTGTCTCCATAAGCATTCAGCAAGTGTTGATGAATGTCAATGGGTGCAATCTTTTCTGCATAAAGGAATTCAATTCCACCCCTTTGTTTCATTCACACTTCCATGTCAGACACCATTGTGTCATATTGCCCCTCTGCTGCCATCTGTTGCATGACAACAAAATGTAATGGAATACTGGTGGGAAGGTTCAATCTCTACTGCCATCCCACCAACTTCTGATGTCTTGGGCAAACATAAATATGAGGCATTATTTTCAGAGCATCCCTTGTATTTGCTTGCAGAAGTCTGTTCAGCTCCTGCATGGCACAGCTGTACACAGTAGCAATTAGTGGTGGTGAGAGTTGGAGCTGAAGCTCTATGGAAGTGTTATTGCTTTGCTTAGAATTGAAGCCATTTAGTGAATTACCTTACATAAGATGAAAGAAAGGCAGAAATGATTTACACCAAGGGTCACATCACCCCTATACTATGTCTGCCACAGTGAACTCTGACTGTTCTCATAGTGTGACCAGAATGAGGACCAAGTTCTCCCACTCCATAAGCAGTTCCCAAGTTTTTACCATACAGAAGCCAGATGATACATCTCTCTGTGCTTAAAATATCAGCCAAAAGGACTAATCACTCTTGTAGCATAAATATCATGAAAGTTACCAGTGCCACGTGCAGGTGTTAGTTTTATGTTTGATCCTTTTGTAAATGCACAGCACCGCAGCAGAATGAGAGGGAAAGATTTGCAGAATAATTTCACCTTGAATTCCAGCAGGCTTGGCCAACTGTCTGTTGCTGTTTCAGAGACAAATCTTTTCTACAGATTCTTTGTAAGTGTTTTTTAAATGCAGCTTTTGGAAAAAATTATGTCTTACTAAATTAAAAGACAATTATTTCAGGCTGCTGAAAAGACAAGACTGAGAATTCAAAAAAGTACTTTCAGTCTTTCAGTTTTAGTTATACAACGAATATGGCAAACTATAATTGAACTGACTCAGCATCGAATTTATATAGCTTAGTTTTTGGTGTGACAAGCGAAATACGCCAGATGACTGCAGCAATTGGTGCTGATAAAGACACATAATTGGTACCATATACCTAAAGTAGCTTCCATCTTAAAAGCAGGGCAGTGATTTGTCTTTTTTTTAAAGCTTGGATCAAACAACAAATCTGAGTGTGACCACATTGTCTGCACAAAGGGAAATTACACATCATTACTTTTCTCTTTCTGATCTATAAAAATAAAAAAGGTTGTGTGAAGAGACAAACCTTTCCCAGCATTTACTGTACACTTATCAGAGACAGCCAAAAGGAGAAAGAGAATAAGGGGAAGGAAGAAGGAAGGAAAGAAGAAAGAAAGGAAGGTTACTTTTGCAAAAGCGGCATAATGATTAGAAAGAGAAGTGAGAAGCTTTTGCTCTAATCTGGTAAGTCAAATTTTGAGCCTACCAACCTGAGCCTTTTTCGTCGGGCCACACTTGAATGATCATTTTTAAAAATTTTTTATAGGCTTCTACATACTGAGTGGTGCAGTTGACACAGTAGAAGGAAGGGACGTCATCCAGAAGGACTTGGACAGGCTTGAAAAGTGGGCCCATGAGAACCTAGTGAGGTTCAACATGGTGAAGTTCAAGTTTTTGCACTTGGGTCAGCCAATTCCAGATATGAGTACAAACTGGGAGAATAAATCCTTGAGAGCAGTCCTGCTGAGAAGGTCCTGGTGGACAAAAAGCTGGATGTGAGTCAGCAGTGTGCTCTTGTGGCCCAGAAGACCAACAGTATGCTGGGCTTTATCACAAAAGGGGAGGCTAGAAGGATAAGAAAGTTATTTTGTCCCTCTATTCTGCCCTTGCAAGGCCCCATCTGGAGCACCGTGTCCAGGCCTGGGGTCCCCAGTACAGGAGAGATGTGGAGGTGTTGGAGTGGGTCCAGAGGAGGGCCACGAAGAAGGTCAAAGGGCTGGAGCACCTCTCCTATGAAGAAAAGTTGAGGAAGTTGGGCTTGTTTAGCTTTGAGAAGAGAAGGCTTTGGGGAGACCTCACTGCAGCATTCCAATACTTGAAGGGAGTCTACAAGCAGGAGTGGGACCAACCACTTACACAGTCTGATAGTGATAGGACAAGGGAGAATGGAATTAAACTGAAAAAGGGGGGATTTAGATCAGATGTTAGGAAGAATTTCTTTAATCAGAAGGTGGTAAGGCACTGGAACAGGTTGCACAGAGAAACTGTGGATGCCCCATCCCTGGAGGTGTTCAAGGCCAGGTTGGATGGGGCCCTGGGCAGCCCTACCTAGTGGGTGGCAACCCTGTCCACAGCAGGGAGGCTGGAACTGGATGGTCTTTAAGGTCCTGTGCAACCTAAGCCATTCTATGATTTTTTCATTTATAGAGTACTTAATACAGTTAATTATTTACTATTAAATTAAGGGCATATTTTCCAGTAAGTACCTTAAAATCTATAGGTGTGTATGTACAAAGGAATGCATACACATATGCATTATATAATACCTCATTACATTTTTCAAAAATAAGTAAAGATGCACAAATGTCATTTTGTGGTCTAGTTCATGTATTTTATCACAGAATCACAGAATTGTAGGGGTTGCAAGAGACCTGTAGAGGTCATCAAGTCCAACCCCCCTGCCAAAGCAGGTTCCCTAGAGCAGGTTGCAAAGGTAAGCGTCCAGACGGGTCTTGAATATCTCCAGGGAAGGAGACTCGACAACCCCCCTGGGCACCCTATTCCAGTGCTTATCTGTTTTAGAAAAATCAAAATCTAGAATTCCTGAAGGTTTTTTTAAGCCAAGTTTCTTGGAATAAAACGAAGACGTAACTTTCTAACTAGCTCATTTTGGCTCAGGTTTTTTGAGACAGATGTTATAAATGACAATGCTTGTCTGTTCTGGGCCTCGGCATGGAAATTATTCACCACGACAAACACAGTCTTTCTATTCTACTGCCAGTTATGATCTTGTGAATGACACAGCACAGTGCTCTGATTAGTTTTTGTTTTCACTCCCTTCTGATTACTAGTAAGACTGGAACAGAATGACAAGGATATTCTTCTTGATAAATCTGATTTTGACAGCTCTCTATTTCTTTTTTCATTTGGTTTTGTTAAATTAATCCAGCTATTAACTCTGTTAGTTATTTAAAAATAATTAAAGAACTCAACTGCCTCTTTCCTGTTTCTCTTTAGGATACCGTATTTCCCACAGAACTGCTCACTGTCTTTACTGAAGTCTGAAATACATGGGACAAATTCAGATTACTCAGGAAGCTATTAATATGTATAATTGGATTTCACTTCGCTTTCTGTACACCTTATATGTCTTTTGCCTGAGTGTGGGCTATTTCTTTCTTTTTTCTTTCCCCTTTAATGGACCCATTTAGTTAGGTTTTGTTGTTGTATGTTTTGCTTTTGCTTTTGCTCTCTTGCTTAAGATATTGGGGTTTTTTTGGTATCTGATATAATTTAATATGTACTGAAGTCTGTGTCATATTTCTACTGAAGCCTGTTAATATTTTCAATGAGAATATACTGCATATATTCAGAACACCTTCCTCTGAGACGCTTATAATTCTTCATAGTCTATTTGTGATTATATACAAATTCATAGTAGTTTAAAAGTCATTAACAAATATGACCTTGAAGATGCCCCTTTAACTGTGGGTAGAGGGGCAGAGGGGGTGGGGAAGAGAATTACTATCCCCATTTAATGGGTAGTGATTTTCATTTGCCTAAGATTATACAGCAAATAAGTGATGGAGCCAACAGCTGAGGTTGTGGATACAGTTCTGGTCCCATCTAAGTGAATCTAATTTTAATTCATTTAATTTACTGCAATAGAACCAGGACTTCAGCCCAAGCTTCCTGACTGCTGCTACTGTGGCTTAATTACAAAGCAACCCAGTGAACTACTGTGTGATGGTGTTCCAACATTTTTTCTCAACTGGAAATATTCTCTATCATGTGCTAATAGCATTTGAGAAAACAACAACAACAACAAAACTCAAACGCACAGCAATCCCCATGATGCTTATTAGAATAAACTGGATTGTCACGTTGGTGTTCTACCACCTGCACAAACAAGATATTAAAGGTGAAGTTCTTGAAAGCACTGAGGGCTTTTCTCTTTTTATATGTTCAACTCAAAATGAATTATAATCAAAAATGATTCTTTCTATCAATGATGTCTAGAAGATTTAGACTATCAAATGATTTAGACTATCACAAAGAATGCTACCTTTGTTGCATTGCAATGACAGAGAAATTAAAATGCTGCATGGTTCACAGTAACCATTTTTATTTATATCCAGCACAAGTTTCCAAGTCTGTACAGTCTTTAACATGAGTAAGCAGTTACATGGCTGCACAAATAGACATTATGTAAGTCGCACTACTAGGAAAACCAAAAAGTAAAAGTTGTTCTAAATGCTCTAATTTTATATGGCTTAGTCTTCCTTCTAAATGACCAAAGCACTTGAAATTGTATTATCAGCAATTCTGACATCTCTGTGTCATACCACACTTATTTTCATGTTTCTTTGATGCAGTTCAGGGAGACCATCAGCAGTGGGTCCATAGCATTTCATCCTGAATCCATCAAGTCATGTCCTATAGAATCACAACCATCACTATTTAATAACTTAAACATCTTTAAAATCATGGGCTTTCTTGTGATATTGGAAAGTGTAGGAGGAAAACAGAAAGCTAAAGGTTATGTGCCAAAGCACTTAAAGTAAAAAAAATATTCTGATGCAATTTTATTCCACTCTCCTCCTGCCCTACCTGCAAGAAATCCTTTTTGAGCAATGATCCTTTTTGTTGTTTTCCAAGTTGAGCTCAGCTGCAGTGCCTTCTGAGAAGACCTTTATACTGGTTACAGGCTTTCACTATCATGTTCTCCTACAAGACATAATGTTGATATTCTTGTATAACTGTCTTGGCTCATTTAATTGGATCATTAAAATCTGATAAAAATACTTTCTTCTAGGATCCTTGCCCTGGAGAGCATCAATATGACCTACAGAGGAATGGACAATGTTAGTATCTATAAAAGCGGATAATTCAAATAAGTCTGTTTTCATTCCAGATCTTCCGCAGCAGTAACTCCACCTTTTTCTTATTTTTCTTTCTTTCTTTTTTTTTTTTTAGAGCTTGGAAAAGCACATCAAAAATATTTTCTTTAACATATGAGTATGTATCAAATGTAAAATATAAAAGATGACTTTCATTAGTGTTTTGTCTTTGAATGATTGTGCTGCAATTTGTTTTATTTTAAACATAGAAAAAAACCCCACATTATTTGCCAGCTCACTTTATGCTTATTTCCATTCTGTTTTGATAAACACTGATTAAGAACAAAGATTAGCTCTAAAATCCAAACTATTGATAAGCTGATGGGAAATAAGCTAAATAAACAGGTGTCTTATTTTCCCTAGCAACAGTCATGCACAATGATAAATGTCACATTGGTTTTTAAAGAGGATGGTTCACGTTTAGGTTTAGTTATCAGAACCCATAGCATTAAGGCTGACAGCTTTTGAAATACATAAACTGCTTCTGTCCTTTTTTGTTTCCATAGCAACTGAGTGCTCAAAGCTTTAGTTTTGCACATGAGAATGTAGGAAACACCCTCTCAGAACAGGATTTGGAATTATCTGGAAGAAAAGAAGAAAGGGATGAAATGAAAATAAGCAACTACAGCAACTACACTGAACACTCTTATACTACCCTTTTGCCCCCAAATAAAACCTAGCACCAAGCTTTTTTTCTTTCTTTTGATTTTATAGACTGCTTTTTCTCGAGTTGGGTGTTTTGCCTTGGACATTTATGTAGTCAAAGGCTAGACCCTTTCACTGTGCAGTGTTTTAGGAGAGTACAACCCTTGCAGTGACATTTATTTAGATGATTACTGTGTTTGCCTTGAAATAGCATTTCATTATAAATACAGTCTTATTAGATACTCTATTTCTCCTTGCATTGCAGAATATCGCTATTCATATCATTAAGAGTCTGTGGCTATTTCTAGGTTTTCTTTATTTTGCTGAAAAACCTGTTTCAAAGATGAATGCTCTTTACTTCAAAATATGCTGTTAATACTTGCCACAAGGGAGAATATTTTATCAAGTTGAAAGAGATATTCATGCATACATGCTGAGGGACCTGAGCTTATTCAGCCTGGAGAAGAGAAGGTTGCAGGGAGACCTCATTGCAGCCTTCCAGTATTTAAAGGCAGATTATAAATAGGAGGGAAATAAACTTTTTACAAGGGTAGACAGTGATAGGACAAGAGAGAGAGGTTTTAAGCTGAAGGAGGGAAGGTTTAGATTGGATGTCAGGGGGAAGTTTTTCACTGAGAGAGTGGTGAGGTGCTGGAACAGGTTGCCCAGAGAGGCTGTGGATGCCCCATCCCTGGAGATGTTCAAGGTCAGGCTGGATGGGGTCCTAGGCCTGATTTAGTACTAGATATAGAAGTTGGCAGACCTGCCTGTGGCAGGGGAGTTGGAACTTGATGTTCCTTGGGGTCCCTTCCAACCAGGGGCATTCTATGATTCTGTGATATGTGGAAATGTATTTAAATATGCTTAAATTGCAAAACACTGAGTGGGAAAAAATTAAAACAGAAAAAAGTATACACTGAGAGTTACAGAAAGTATCCCGTGACTAAAATGCATTGGAGTAGGAACATGCTGTAGTTTAGAAGGTGGTCTCCAACCACAGTCAGTTTTACCAATTTTTCATCTTTTTTACAAAAGGTAAAGAGAACAGCCCTGGACAATTCATCCTCAACAAACAGAACTATGAATACACATTCAACAAATGGAAAGACTTGATTGCTTTCAGGTATTGAGGGGAATGGTGTTAACATTTTCCAGATGTGCAAATAAGAAGATTTAGTCTTGCTAATTTGTCAAGCACATGTAATATACATGAGGGAAGATACTACTACTACAGAAAATGTACAAACATATTAAGTGCAGAATGGGATTAGTCTAAGCATGCTACTCTGTATCATTTCTATTACAAAGCGAACTTCCACATAATAATCTTTCTCTCATCTCTGACAAGACGGGCAATTGTTTACAGTCCATTGTGAAATTACATTATACTTGTTTCCATCTGAACTGCTCTTGATTTCCATTAGGCAAATAAAAGGCATTTAAGACAAGTGTTTTTTAGTTCCAAAGGTTCTGCTTCTCAGAATCATAGTCTCTAGAATAACAATTAAATTAGAAGTAGGTGCATATAGCATTGCATATGGTATTGCATAAAAAGTAATTTAAAATAAGCTATAGTTGGAGAAAGTTCTTCAAATTTTAACACAGTTTTATAAAGGGTTTTTATGTTTCTTCATTAAGGGTTTGTATCTTTAATATACAATGACCCGATTAACCAAAACAGCTTCTAAATATCCATTCCAGTCTACTAGATAAATAATAAGACAAATAAAATTGTATATGGATAAATACAGCCTGGAATGTCTTCTTGGTGTCTGTTTTGCTTTGGTGGATAAATATGTAATTTTAAAAAGCTGAAATATATACTGGGTCAGTAGACAAAAAAGACATCCTAAAGGATATATAACATGTACTAATAAAGGAGACAAAGCCTGCTGAAGTACACACTGTTCTGTCTTTGAATGAAGCACTCATGTTTTTGAGGTACACAGTAGCCATTTATAGATACGTCTTAGTGTTAAATTTCATTCTTCAATCCAGTTTATTCTTGTGTTATGATCAGTAAACCCTAGCTTTGGTTTAGGTCCTCATGTAAGCTGCAACTATTTGCATTATGAGTCTTTTTTTTCAGTTGCTTTACTGTTGCAACTGAGAAAGAAATTACCCAAATATGTTGTCAAATGAGACTTTTATGCATAATTTGAAAAAATACAGATAAACTGGTTAATACAAAATTAAATTTCCTGAATTGAAATTTAGGAAGAATTTAACATCTTACGAACTATTAATACTTTAAAGAAGTACTTCCAAGAAGTTTTGTCCTCAGAGCAAAACTTCTTGGAAAATTCATTTTACATACTTAAAATATAAAGCTAATTTGGCAATGCTATTAGGGTCTATACCTTTTTCATAATACTGACAAAATTTCTCAGCTAAAGAGTCTACTGCTTTTTACAGACCAGTGTATCAAGTACGCAGCATGTGCTATATTCAAAATAAAATTCTCAAAACCTTAAGTTATAAATTACAAAAGATGCCTTTGTGATAACTTTCATAATAACTTAGGTACCAAATTTTCGGAAGCATCTAAAAAGAAAGCCATGTTCTGAAAATCTTTATTGCAGCTGATCAGTATACTTGGGTGGCTAAAAATTCTAATTATTTTAAACTTTGATCTTAGATATGTGGGTACTAAGATATCCATTACTTTTTATGAGACTGATTCCCAAATAATCCAAATATTTCTGTACAGAACTCTAAATGAAAAATGAGTTAATTAGAGATTAAAACACTTTGAAAATATGAAATTTCAGCATTACGGGAAGATTTGACCATAAACAATAGCATCCACATCCAAACCTTCTCTTAAGTGAGTTTTAATTTAAATAATAAAGCACATGTAGTGAGAAAGAACAACAGTATGTAGTGACTGTCTAGGGTTTAAACTTCATACCTTCCCTCTCTCTCATATATTGTAGGATGTCACTGTTTAGAAAAAATCTATAGTAAGCTTGCATGAATGTTGACTTTTTAACCTGCTCAGATACATGGTTCTGTGATTCTGCGGACAGTTCTGACCTCAGTAAATAATTAATAGATTTTCATGACCTCAGTCTTTTCAAATCTTTTTCTGCTCCCTTGCTAAATTACTCTCTCCTGTTTTGTTATTTCATAAATGTTTGTATTATGCTTTGAAACATGATTGCTAAGCAAGTTGTAGAAATCTGTGGTCATTTCAGAGGAGAGCCACAAAGATGATCAGAGGAATGGAACACCTCTCCCACAAAGAGTTGAGGGAGCTGGGCTTGTTCATCCTGGAGAACAGAAGGCTCTGAGGAGACCTTGTGAACCTGCAGGGGACCTACAGGAAAGATGGGGAGAAACTCTTTGTCAGGGAGTGTAGTGACAGGACAAGAGGTAATATTTTCAAAACAAAAAAAGTAGGTTTAGATTAGATATTAGGAATTAATTATTTGTTCAGAGGATGGTGAGGTACTGACTGAGGTTATCCAGAGTGTTCAAGATCAGATTGGGTGAGGCTTTGGGCAGCCTGGTCTACTGCAATATGTCCTTGGCAGGGGGGGGTTGAATTTGATGATCTTTAAGGTCTCTTCCAACCCAAACCATTATCTGATTCTATGATCTAGGACCTTAGCAATTGTCTCAGTCGTCCACAAATTTTCTGTTTCAAACACAATGTCAAGAACTGAGCTAGATCCAAAATAATATTACTTCGAGAATGTAGACCCAATAAGTGTCACTAGAGAGAATTTCATCCAGCTCTTAACAACAAAGAGTTTTTAATTTAGAAACAAGTTACTCTTATTCCAGCCAGTGGTGTTTATTGCAGTACATATGGCATATTATTAAGTTTTATTTCTGTATGTTTTATGTTTCTGTCTTTCAAACCTTGTGTGGGTAAATAGAAAGGCTTAATTACTGTTTATGGCAATCTAATCTGCACATCCCAAGAGGGCATTATGGAGAAATCTCTTGTCATCTGAATGGTCTCTTGAAGTAATCTGGTGGATTTATAGTTCTCTATAATCATGGTCAAATTTAGTATTTTGCTCTGAACCTGTCATTCTAAAAATTATGCCAGTACTCAATAGTCATGAATAATTTTAATATGCTTTTGATACTGAGCTATAATCTCTAGATATAAATAATTTTTCTCTCAATTATTCCTTAAAAATTATATTTCTAGAATTCCAAATTCTTTTTCAAAGAAAATCTCTCTTCTATTTTGAGAAATTATAGAATGTGAAGGTGTAACTTTCTCCTTCTCTCTTTCTCTTTCTCTTTCTCTTTCTCTTTCTCTTTCTCTTTCTCTTTCTCTTTCTCTTTCTCTTTCTCTTTCTCTTTCTCTTTCTCTCTCTCTTTCTCTCTCTCTTTCTCTCTCTCTTTCTCTCTCTCTCTCTTTCTCTTTCTTCTTTCTCTTTTCCTTTTTTTTCTTTTTCTTTTTTTTTTCTTTTTTCCTTTTTCATATTCTTTTCCAATAGGAGAAGATAGTTAGATCAACTTTATTCTTTTTCGATGCATGAATTCTTCCCGAACTTTGTAAGGATGCTTAAATGGAAAGTTCTGGAGAAATTCAATACAAAGATTCTTCCACGCGTTTTCTAGTGTAGAACCAAGTCCACAGTCAAAGTATGTATGGAAATCATTGAGGTAGCTTTGTTTTGAAAAAGTTAACTGGCCAAATCTCACTTCTTAACAATCTTGTTCCATTACATGTGTGTTGCCATAAAACATGATGATTTCTGAACGTGGTTCAGTGTCAGAAATGATCTCTCTTTTAACAGAAGAAAATTTTGCCTCTATAAAAGATTTTTGTTATATCTGCAGAGTACAAATAATAACAAACAAATAGGCCAAAAGATATTACCCATTTAAGTAATTATTCCCATTTAAGACAGTACTTCTTTTCTAAAGCCATCAGGGAAGTTATGATGCATGTTGAAAGAGAAATAAAGCACCTTTGACTATAATACAACAGTATACATTGCTATACTACAGTATCAAACTACAAAAGAGAGTAAATATAGGTAGAATAAACAATCTAAATTGAAATATAACAAGATTACCATTAATAGTATAATACATGCTGAAGGGCCAAATCTTTCAGTCTTGTTGTACAAACTGATCTGAAAGATACATAGCAAAAAGAAGCTGATCATCCTATGTCTTCCCTTTTGCCACAAGAATAATTATTTTCTGATTTGTCTACTCTATCAATAAACTTTTTCCTTTGGCTGTGAAACAGGTAAATCACTCTGATTCTTTACCATTATTTCCTGCGTCTGCTGAAACTTGTTATTAAATTACAGCTGGGAGTGAATTTGAATACACTGTATGGTTTCACATTATTTTAGATCATATAGTCTTTTTAGTATTTTGTTAGTTGCTCAATTTCAGGGAAGTATCTCAGTTATTTCTCTTATTGCCATCTAATGCAGACACTGCAGATACTGCAGACAAAGAAAATGCTTCTTTTAATTTCAGATGGCATTTCAGACTAGATTGTACTTGTTTCACATTTCAAACCAAACTAGTTTTATTTAATGGAAGAATTCAAAGCACGAAATAACCCTGCTCCTGTTAAATCCAATGACTCTGACTGCAAAAGATGTCTTGAAACAGCAAGTTATATAAATGCTAATAAATGACCACTACAGAAATGGAATACAAAAAAATGAAACATAGACATGAACAAAAATAAGAAGACTAACCTCATCCCTCCCCAATCTCTCTCCTGACTCAACTTTTCTTTCTACATAAAATCCACCTATAAATCCCACACAAAGAACAAAACCAATTTGTAGGGTTCTATACCAGCATGAAATGGCCCTTTGCTCTAGTTTTCCTCTCTTTAGTCATTTTTGTGACCTTTTCACAAATGTGAAAATGTCATTTCTCAAATTTCAAGTAGCTACTCTGCAGTCATTGTTAGATGTTCTCAAGTTTGGAATTTAAGACAGTAAGAGATTACAGTATATAAGTATCTCTCTGATCTCATGGTTATAGTGTATTGGGATATTTTTAAGGATTTCCACGCATATAGTAAGCCTAAGAATAAAAATGTTCATGCTGGTACATTTTTTATTTTTTAGCATTGACAAATTTGTATGCATACAGCATCATGATTTTAAAGTTCTTGATGAGCATGAGACCTCTTCAACCACAGAAGAGAATAAAAAAATCATGAGGCAACATCAAGAAGTGAAGGAACAACTGTAGAATGGATTTTCATTCTCATTGTTAGGGACAATGGGGAGTCTTAATACTACTTGAGACAAAAATTGTGAAATAAGTAACAAACCAAGAGTACAAGGAAGTGGAGGATTCTGAGGAGTACATATAAAAAATATATTGAAAATTATACTCTACGCATGAGGGCTGCTCTGAAAGTAATGCCTCCTATTTAATTATGTTGGCTTGTGACATCAGAGGTGGATGTCGATGGTATTGCAGTAGAGGTTGAACCTTCCTGCCAATATTTGATCACATTGTGTTGCTGTGTGAAAGATGACAGCAGAGGTGCAGTCTCATTCTAGCATGAAAGTGCGTATGAAGAAAAGGTGTCAAATTGAATTCCTCCATGTGGAAAAAATGTCACCCATTGGCATTCACTGATGCTTGCTGAAGATTTTATGGAGACCAAACAGTGGATGTGAGCACAGTGAGGCAGTGGGTGGTGTGTTCCAGCAGTGGCAACAGTGACAGTGTGTCACCTCTACTGATGCAGATTGTTACAAGCCTGTCATCCAGGCTCCTGTGCATCACTGTTGAAAATGCACAACTAATGGTGGTGACTATGTCAAGAAATAGTACTTTGTAGCTGAGAATTTGCTTTATCAAATAGTGTTATGCTCTATGTATCTGTTGTAATTTCCATGGAACTAAATAGGATGCATTAATTCTGGAGCGACATACATAATAAAAAAAATAACAATAAAGAAAATACGTGCCACCAAGGTTAAGAGGATCTGGAAATCAGAATAAATATGTGGATAAATTTACATTTTCGTGTATTCATAGCCTTGCATCAGTTTTGATGTTCATTCTGAAATATGCAAATATATATCTATAAATACAAATACAGATTAGGGATCTGAAATGATCATGCAATAGAGTATATAGAATGGTGGTGGTATTTCAAGTACTAGAATTCAAGGAGGTTTCACTTATACTATTGGAATCATTGAGATATTGCATAATAAGCACACAATTAACATTCACAACAATTTCTGCCAGAATGCAAAGGTGTATGATTCATAGTAAACAAGACTACCAGGAATGCTGGTTCTCAGTAGTATAAGCAAAACATACTATTCCAAAGCTAAATGTCACCAAATTTTTGTGGGGTAAATTGAAACTAAAATTGAACCTCACACACCAAAATCTGAGATGGAACAACTCCAAATAAAATGTCACAGTGCAGGTTTTAAGATATTCCCAATGACAATAATAGCCACAAAAAATCTTCTGTGTTCATTTAAAAAAGTGAAAATTTATATTAGATGTCAAGGGGAAGTTTTTCACTGAGCAAGTGGTGAGGTGCTAGAACAGGCTGTCCAGAGAAGTTCTGGAGGCCCTGTCCCTGGAAGTGTTCAAGGCCAGGTTGGATGGGACCCTAAGCAACCTGATCTAGTACTACATCTAGAGGTTAGCAGCCCTGCTTGCAGTGCAGGCGTTGGAACTTGACGATCCTCGGGGTCCCTTCCAACTCAGGCCATTCTATGATTCTATGATCCATTCTGTGAAGGAAAAAAAAGCAGATACAGCTATAGGTGTACTGTTATATAGTTACTATGAGTTATAGCACACGCAGGACATAAACAGAGGTTTCAGGAACTTCTCATTATAGTGTACCAAATCTCATGTTTCAGCTTGACAGTTACAAAAAGACTAAGAACACCTGGGCACACTTTCTGCAGTGTCAATAATTAATTCAGTTACAATGACTAGACCGTGAGATTTTACATCAGTATTTTTGGTTTTGTTGTTGTTTTAATTAGAATCTGTCTAGACTGTTCTTTTTGTTAATTCTGTTTTCCGTATTACAAATATTTTACCTTATAAATAAACATAAATTTCTCTGATCCTAAGATATTTAGATTCTTAATCAAGTAGGTAGTCTTTAAACCAAAATCTACATCATACGTCAGGTTTCTTTTCTTTCTAAATGTAAGAATAGTTTTTGTTGTACTTTTATAAATCCCCAGGGACATTTTTATTGATGTGGCAGCCTAAGATAATTTGTTACAAAATCTAACCTAAGAGCCATATTGATCTAACTACATCCCATTTTAATTCTCTGTTTTATCCCTTTGCTGTAACATGTGGATTCAGAGTATGTGCAACTGTAGCTGACTGCAGGAAAGTAGACAGAAATAACTGCTGCTGGAAGCCATGTTTGCATTTATAAACCAAGGAATTCAGTGGCTGTCTGTAGGGAAACAGTTGATCATAGCATGAACTGATGACTGAGCACATGATAGAGGGGTGTGACTGGCCCCGCAAATACTGGTAGATCCCTTGCACCTGTGACTGGAAGGGGTGGACCTGGGGTGGGGTTGCCCCAGGCTTAGATAAGGGCCAGCCAGGCAAAGCAAAAGCAGTCTGACAGAGATCAGAAAGCAGCTGGAGAGACAGCAATGCAAGGAAGGAGCTGAGGAAGCAGAAAACGATGTGCAGTAGAGACCCTAGCTCCAGATGAAACAGATGGCATAGTTGTAAGAGTTTTGAGACTTTTTCTGTTATGCTGTTTAACTATGTTTCTATCTACACAGGAGACAAACAGCCATAGCATGCATGAAGCATTAATACACAGCAGTTGGAGGCAAAAAAAGATACTCCTTCTAATCAGGATCTTCTGTGAGAAATGGCCACTAAGTCCTGTGGAGCTAACTCTTCCTTGAAGGAAGGCTGATTCTGATTTAAATACTGGAAGTTTAACCGTTCTCAGTTTATTTGAATTGCACAATGAGTACATATACAATCATTCTACACTTACAGTACAATGTTAATGCTACAGAATATCTGGGTTCGTTGCAACGCAGCACAAAATGACACTTGAGGCATCATCCACTCCGAAGTTCTCCTTCGGAAAGAAGTATGCCAGGTTAAAGAGGTTGTTACCAAAAGCATATCCTGTCCAGCAAGCTAAGTTTCAAATAACATGCCCATACTGCCAAAGCAGAATTCTTGAAACATTTGTCAATGTTTCCTGGCAACAAAGTAAGGAGTGGTTCTTTTGATCATTTTACATATCTTTGTTAGCTAAAGACTGACCCCATTTATGTGTTAGCCTTTACCATGAAGCATGCCACCTATGAAAAAGGGGAAATCAAAAAAAATTTTCACTGCAAGAACATATGTATATTGCATATCCTGGTTAGCTTGTACCATGTTTGAGCTAATTTCTCAACTACTTAACATACGTGATAATCAATAGGCTGAAATGAAATTAGTGGTGGATTTCTTTGGTAAACTTAACCACACTGCACTCAAGTTTTCTCTACATGAATGTTTGACACTAGTATTAATAGTAATATTACTAATAGTAATACAGAAGAAAAAATTAGCTGGAAAGGCAAAAAATAGCATGTTCCAGTTTTAGATTTGTACTGAAATCTAAAGCTGCAAATGGCACAAAAGAAAATGGATTAAAATTTATCTTTTTTTCCCTCAGAATCACAGAATGGTTGAGGTTGGAAGAGACCTCCTGAGGCCATCTGGTGCAAGACCCTTGCTCAAGTAGAGTCACCTTAGAGCAGGTTGCCCAGGACCGTGTCCAGATGGCTTTCCTCCAAAATTTCCTCCAAATTCTTGGCAGCCTCTTCCAGTGGTTAAAATTAGTGATCCAATGAGCCTTGTGAATTGTGATTGAAAGTACATGCAATCAAGGGTCCAGACTTTTAGCAAAGATGTCACCTGTACTATTTTAACTATCTCCTATTGCTTTTTTTTGTTTGTTTGCTTGTTTTCTGAACTTTATTTGTTTACACAGCTCCCATGAATGCAGATTCACTCAGAGTCAGGGTCACGTAAACAATGCTTTTCTGTGTGATTCCTCTTTACTATTGAAGCTTTTCAAACAGCATTCTGACCTTACTGTGTAAGATTAGTATATAGAGTCAGAGGAGATACTGTAGAATTTCTTCCCAGGTTTCACTTCAACACTGAGTCAGCTGTGCATGAATGCTTATATGTATCAGCCTCAGAGATGACCATAAGTAAGCATTCCTGAAAAAGGGAGTGCTCGTCTTCAAGAATATGGAATGACATTGTTCTTACTCTGGTATGAATGACAGAATTTCACTATGTGAAACATTGAGAATGCATAAATGCAGATTTATTCCTTGCATTCTATGTATGAAAATTGAAAGTCTTGTGTTTGATACTCTGCTTAGGTTTTAACAGGTGGATTTTCAAATGGATTTTCATTTTCAGTGAGCCCAAGAAAATAGGCTAGCTTATCCTTGTAAAAGATAGAGAAGTTGTATTTGTTGAGAATGCACTGTTCAGATTCACAGAGAGTATGCCCTCAATTTCATTGCACTATACCAGTGTTCGTTCAGCTGATGAAGTTCTCAACTCAAAGGGCAGCATACACTTTGTTCTAAGTTCCTACCGGGATGGAAAAGCTGACAGGGGAAAACATGCACAAAGGATATTTTGTGCTGTTAGAGTTTGTTCAAAGCGACAGTTGTCAGATCTCTTTGAAATGAAATTGAAAAGGAAAAACCAATTTTCTTTGAGGACAAAGTTCAGCTCATTTGGTGTGCTGTACCTGTCTAATTTGCTTCCCTGCAAAAGAAGTTTTGACTAGGTCTGTTGAAAATGTAGTTTATTCTAGTACAGGCATAGCTCATAATATTCATTCCAGTTTGCATTTATAGGCAATAAATAAGAATGAATTTCATCTGTTTAAAAAGAACAATAAATGCTACATTTTTACTTTTTTCTTTTATCCTACCAAATGTAATTTTTATGGCTGTGACTTGATTTGAAAACATAATTTTCAATGTTTTCTTTATTCATATTTTTAGCAATTGCTAAATAATGAGATTTTACATATTTCAGGAATGAGATGAGCTCCTAGGAAGCTTGAACTATTTTGGGAAGATGTAAATATCAAATTTAGATAAATAGTAAATCCAAGTCCCCTACGTATTTTGAAATATATTTCAATATGCATTGATTTGAATTGGGATAATGTAAAATATAAATAAATTATGAAAAAATATAAGACAATCTTTATTAAGTTCTATATTGTTTGTTACTATAATTATGAAAATATAAGATAATAAAACCTACTTTGTGGCAGGGTTGATTGTTTGGATACAGAAGACTTGGGTGTACTGAAAAATAATTTGAAATATGCCGGTATGTTTCAGAGTGTGTTAGAAGAGTTGGTTAACTGTAAAAGTCTGAGAGATATTTTTATTTCTCTTCGTTTTTCGTGGAAAGGTTTTTGTTCTGATAAACTGCTGCTAATAAACATTTTGGAGATGAAATCATAGATTTGAGACGAGGATTAGATTACTGAAATATATGAATTGTCTACAGCAAAAGTGATATGCATTTGTCACTGTATCTTTATGTATAAAGGTGCCCACTTCCATGTAAATAGGATGCCTATATTCAAGAAAGACCACCTCAATGCATGTATTTTTGAAAACATTTATAAAAGGGCAAGGATTAAATTGATCTGGATAATTACCTTTTTACATGTTCACTATGCAAGGAAGTATTTCTTTGCCATTAAGATCAGATTAACTACCAATTTTAATACAGTTATATACTAACCTACAGTAAGATTTCTAGTTTTAGTATTTTGTTTCAGCACTGTGATAACAGTCTGCACAGTGCTGTTTCAGTCAAAACATGATCAGAATGATCAGCTACTGGATCTAGGAAGAAGTCTAAAGCGGAACTTAAAATTTCATGAATAATTCTACAACAAATTAGTTTTCTAGCTGAAATGAGATTTGTTTTTGCAGGACTGATTTAGAAGTTTAGTTTAGACTGGTTTGAGCTGTGGAGGGATGAGGCTCAAAAAGGGTGATAGGATGGTGGTTAGTGATTAGAGAAGCTTACTTTTCTTTCCAGCATTAAAACTTACCTGTTTGTCTTAAAGTAACTCCTTGCTTCAGTTTTTCATTTTATGCTTGTAAACTGATATTTTTTCTATAGTGACAGATTTCTAACTTTTTTAATGCAGATCATCTTACACAGCTGAATTCTAATGTAATGTGATTGCCAATTCACAGACAGACATCTGACAGAAGTAATCACTCCTTTGCCTTGTAGGAAAAACCAGCAGCAGAAAAAGGTTTTGCACTTTGTGTAAAACTTGCTTGCAAGCATGAACAAAAATGGACTTCCTCCTTTCTTTCCTTTCTTCTCTTTTTTTTTTTTTAATACGTAAGACATAGTGAGAGCAAACAATCTTTAAAATATCGTTACAATTTAAGAAAATAAGCAGGTTGAGTCTGTGTAAAACAACTGAACACAGCTGAATGGAAAGCTGCAATTAGAAACAATGGTTATTCAGAAGTAGTAGTAAACAATATTTGACGCTGACAGCTTTCAAAACAACTCTGCTTTTCTTCAGCACTGAAAGTGTCTAAAACTGTTGCCTGAGGAATTCTTTTGTTTATTGGCACCATTTGGAGTGAAAACTTTTCTCTGTAAGGGGTGATAATGCATCCTGGAGGGACAGCAGAATGCACATATATATCCAGAAGTCTGTTTTTTGAAGGAATGTGCACCTGGGAGAATACTGTGCTGAGTCACATGTGTTGACTACTGAACACATTTTAATTGTATGTGTGAATATAATGAATATATTACATATATTATATACTATATTTTATATATATTTTATATTCTATATAGTTTTAATATAGAAGTATAAGTATGATCTAATTATACATATATAACATAACATTAATAATTGTTTAACAATAATATTAATAATATTATATGTTATATATTATATTTCATATTTTATATATAATAAATAACATTACGTATACTATTAAATATATCATTATATAATATATTCTATATTATATAATATCTGTATTCCATTATACTATTATAATGCTATATATACTATATATTATATATGTATAAAATATAATAGTATAATCTATAACATATAGTATATAATATATAATGTATTATATCTTATATGTTACCTATTGCATATAGCATGTTATGTATTATATATTGTATATAGTCTATCCCAAAACTAAGTATATTAATAACCTGCTTTGCTGCCAGAAGCAGAAAAGGATGTTAGGCTCAACCTCTTTCCAATGAGTGAATACTGGACAGTTGGCATAGTCGTTTACATTGCTGCAAAAATGTCAAGAGACCGGTATAACAAAAAAGAGGTCAAGCTTCTGTTTAGTTTGCAGATTGGCAAACAGGTGACGATCATTGGTATTTCAATTATCGGTGAACCAATGGCCTCTTCTGCGTATGGAAGAAACTGAAATGTGTTCAGTCTTGGAAAACTCAACAGTATTATGTGCTCTGAACTGGTCCTTTTTTGACATGATTGATGGAAACAGAGTTCAGAAAATATCAACATACTGGTTATGTCACTGTAATCCTGCAGATAGTAACAAGGCTGGAAAAAAATATGCCATTTTAATAACAATATTTTTCTGATTGTTAGAAACAATGTATACAGGTTGCCCAGAGAAGTTGTTGACGCCCCCTCCCTGGAAGTATTCAAAGCCAGGCTGGATGGGGCTTTAAGCAACCTGGTCTAGTGGGAGGTGTCCTTGCCCATGGCAGGGGGGTTGGAACGAGATGATCTCTAAGGGCCCTTCCAACCTGAACCATTCTATGACTCTATGACTCTATATTTTTAGAGGGGAATGATGTATAATATCACATGTACTAATATACCGAGCCACCTGGAAGAGATGTATTTTTGTATAATACTTTGAGCAATTAAACTTCAGATAAGGGATAAGGACTGAATTTGCATTTGTCAGAATCTCTCAGATTCCCTGGAAGAAAAGCAAAACAAAAGGATTTTTATAAAATGTTATAAAATGTATTACATGAATGCAGTGAATTCAATTTGTAAATCTCAAATAGTTTTTTAAATAATAAAAGCTGATGTGCATGATGCTCTTATATATGGACATAAAACAAGAAGCCTTGTGCATTTATGCAATAACCACTTTGTTGTGGTTTAACCCAGCAGGCAGCTCAGCACCACACAGCCGTTAACTCATTCTCCCACGATGGGATGGGAGAGAGTATTGGAAAAAAAGGTAAGACTCATGGGTTGTGACAGATTAATAGAACGTAAAAGGAAGTGAAAATAATTACAAAATAATATATAAAAGAAGTAATAATCAAATTAACACTGGACTAGGCCAGTCCCTGAGCAGCAGATGCACCTCCTGCCAACTTCCCCAGTTTTATTGTTCATCGATGATGTTATATGGTATGGAATATTCTTTTGGACAGTTTAGGTCAGCTATCCTAGTTCTATCCCCTTCCAGCTTCTTGTGCACCTGCATCCCTCTCTCTACCAGGGCAGTACAAGTAGAAAAGTCCTTGACTTAGTGTAAGCCCTGCTCTGCAACAACTAAAACATTGGTGTGTTATCAACGTTATTCTCATCCTAAATCCAAAACACAGCACCACACCAGCTACCTGGAAGAAAATTATCCCTACCAAAACCAGGACATATTTGTACATTTGTATACTGTGGGGAGATCTGCAACTTGTCTAAATCTCTGAGTTTGGATTACGAAGGGACCCTTCTTATGCCCTGCAATGAACAGGGTAACTGCCAGACACTTTTTATGGGTAGGATGAGTTTATTTATTGCTCTATAGGGATCAAAAGCATTGGAAACGTTTATACTCACCTGGATCACACACTTTCTGTTGCTCCAGAAAATAAGGCTATGATGCCTGGCATGCTTCACAAATACTCTTGGCAGGCAGCTAGTAATATCACAAAATTTTCAGGTAGGAGAAGAAAGTAGCAGAAGCTCCAAATTCAAACTCCAAAATTTACCAGACTTACCTAGTACCTTGTAATCAACACATTTCCTTGCTTGACCTGCAAAACTTGTTAAGGGTTAATATTTGAAAAACAAACAAATGGTACCGCTGAAACTTTCTGTGATAAGATGGTTATACTTACATGTTTCTAACTGATACACATAGCTAGGGCATTGGTCCATTTATGCTTGATATTTTAAACATAAATTTGTTGATCAGCGTCAGCTACAAAGTAGTTTCCTTGTCAGAGGATGGATGACATGGTGGAGCTGAAGTTGGTATTCCATAGAAGAAAGGAGGGGAATGGCCTAGGTTGGTAAAGACTGAGTCTGAGCATTCCCATGGCCCTTTAGAATGTAATGCAAACTACTAATTTGATGATAGTTTGAAAAACAGCAGCTATGTTTGCATTGGTGATTATGTTGACAAGGCTCAAAGAAGGATGAGAAAGAAATGAAACAGCTTTATTGATTCATATACACTTAATAAATACAAAAAAATGTTGTCATAAAAACTTGAACTTCGACCAGTGGTTTACTTGGGTTTCATTTGAGGGGAAGGATCATATTTTTCAGTCTTCATAAAATAATCATTAACAAATAATTTCTTAATTACCCTTAACAATGATTGGTGTCGCCTAAGGGCTAAGTTAAATTTTATGTATGCTCAGCACATTAATATTTTACAATCAAGTTTTAACATGCATTCGTCTTTTTTCATTTTTTGCAAGATTATAAGCCTGCTTGAATTTCTTTTATTGCATATGGTTTAAGTTTTTTCTAAGCTGCTCTCCTAGGTTTAAAATTTTAGCTCTTTTCTGCAATATTGTCTTTACTAGCAGTATTCAATTCATTGTCCATCTGAAAATTTCTGGTTAAGCATGAGATCAGCCATTCAAAATAATATGTTTCAAAGAATTACAAGTATTATTTAATGAATTGGCCGAATCTATATTCCTAATATTTATTCTTGAGGAATACTGAAAGGTACTGAGAAGCTATTAAAAGAGTGGAAAGAAAAAGCACTAATTTTAACAAGAAAGATTGCCTGGTGGTCTTTTTAGTATACAATTCTTGAAACTACTAAAGTAATGGAACAAATACTAACCAAGAACAAACTGGAATTCTCTTCATGGATTTTTATCGAGCTTATAGGTAGCCTGTCAATACTAGTATATATAGTAGAAAGCAGAAGCAGGAGAAAAAAAAAAAAAAAAAGAAAAATGGCCATATGGAAAGATCTAATCAGTCACTCAGCATTTTCAATTTAATAAAAGACCTAGTGTGGGAAAGAAAGTTCCAGATTATTAAGTGAACATCTAGACACTCATTTGGAACTCAGATACCTATTTTCTCTGTTGTTTTTTTTTTGTTGTTGTTTGTTTGTTTTTTTTAATTTGAAATATCATAGAGAACATTATAAGGACTAAAAAGTGAAGATGGTACAAAAGGCAACAATATTAAATTGATAGGAAGTGTTTATTTGCTGTATACCAACTGCTGTGTAGTTACATTAGGCCATTCTTTAATGTATTCATGATACGGGAGAGGAAATGCAAGAAATAACTGCATCATAACTTGAGGATAGAGAATGAATAGCAAAAGGAGATGCAGAAATTATTTTAGAAAAATCCAACTGGTTAGTACAGAGTAAACATTTGTGCTCAGTATGAGTGATTGAGAAAAGAAAACTGGGAATTTGCAAGAGGAAGGGAAAATGAAACAAAATGGAATTTATAGCACAATGGCATAAAGAGGCAGATGCATTTATATGTGTATGAAGGACAGGAGACTATTATAATTTGATCTTTGTATCTGATTCTGTCCCACAGAAATCCATGACTTTGTCCTCTTGACTTCAGTTGTGTCACATAAAACCATGATTATATGAAATGTACATTTTTGACTTGGATAGAAGGTGATTTGGAATAAAAATAATGGAACAAAGTTGGTTTTCTTTACAATTTAATCTGCATTCATATATACATGTGAAAATAATATTTGTACTTAGCAAAACAAGATGCAAATAAATTTTTCTCTTAGCTATCTTCCACATTAATGTGGCAGCAGAAGAATCTGATTTTGAGTCACGGGATTCAAAAGCTACTTTTAGAAGTTGGGGATTGTGCCTTAGCAGTACAATGATCTGTTATTGGCATAAAAATTAGCAACTTTTTTGATCTCCTTTTTACAAGTTTTATTCCTCTCTCTCTCTTTCATTTTTAATGAAGTCCAATGATTAGGGAATTAGAATTTCTGCCTCTTCTAACACTTTCACCAAATAAGAGTCAGGTAGATACAACAAAACACAGAAAATTAAAAATTGTTCTGTTTAGTTTATACTAATATTTACGTGAAACAATGTTCTTTCTATCACTGTCAGTGACTATTATTATTGTGATCTTGGTCAAGACCTATTCTTCATTTGAGTGGGCTGATGCAGACGCTTCCCCACTTGTTAATCTAATTAACTTCTTTGCATAAATGAGGGTAACACTAAGTTCAAAGTGCTGGCAGGGAGGTTTTAATTCAGCATTTAGTCCAAATTTTAATATATCCTGCTGCTGATTGTGGTTGAAGTAAAGATTTTATTGTGTTATAACAAAACTATTTTTGTTCTTTGAAAACTATATAGAAAGGAACAGTGGAAGAGAAATGGATGGGCAGTTGGAAAGAGTTTACGGAATAAAAATCATACAGTTGTTTCAAAATCAGGAGACAAGCTTTCTGAAGGCTTTAATTTTGAAAAAAGGGTTGTAATTGGTTTTGATGCGTTTGACTTTGTTCAGCAGTCTTCTGTTGTTATTATTCTTGAAAGACTAAGAGGCTGATGATGATGAATTTTGTACCAAATTTGATTTAAATGGTCTATTTACAAAATCTGATATAGGCCAACATAATACGATAGCTGCTGCTATGAAAATTAAGGAAATTTTAGAATGCATAAATCTTGTCAGAAGTAATGTAATGACTAAATACCAGTTTAATTAGAATGCACCTTAGGAATTTCATTCTACTTCGTTTTTAATTATTCTAATGCACACTAGAAATCTAAAATATATTTTTACATTTGCTTTGAACCTAGGAACACATTTGATCTCTCTGCTGGATGTGTTGATTCAGTTAACACACAAACACATAAAGTGAACTGAAGATTCCTAACAGCTCTGAATAATCTTGGCCCCTAATAGTAAATGGGGCTTCCCCCCAAAAAAAAGAAAAAAAAATATCCCAGGATGTTTTTGTGATGTAATCTTTTTAAGATATGGCTATTTAACTAACAATAGCAATTCAGGGTCTCTTCACTCTTGTTGTGGATTGACCCAGCATATAGCTAAGTCCCACACAGTTGGGACTTGCTCACCCTCCCGCCTCCCAAGTGGGATGGGGGAGAGAATTAGGGAATAAATATGGTAGAACTCGTGGGCTGAGACAAAAGCTATTTACTAAGACAGCAGAGAGAATAAAAGAAATATCAGTACATATATATATGTAAGAAACAATAGACAATACACAAAACAAGGGACCAACGACAGATACCCAACCAGTCAGCAGCCCCTCCCTCCAAGCAAGAGACTCCCCTTCCGTAACAATCACATGATGTGATGTGGTATGGAATAGCTCTTTGGTCAATTTGGGTCAGCTGCCCTGGTCCTGTCCCCTCCCAGTTCCCGGCTTCTTATGCCTACTAACTGCTTCACTGAGGAACTGAATATGCCCTTGGCTCCGTTCAACACTGCCAGGTGTTATCAGTTTTGTTTTTCTTCTGAGACCAAATCATAGCTTCGTACCAGACACTGTGAGAGAAGTAACTTCTGTTAGAAACTAAGACAACTGTATGATAATTTCTGTTTACTAGAATTGTGTTTATGAAATACAACAATATATATCCCTAGCATTGTTTACACCTTGATGGATTTGTGTCAGCCCCTGTAGATTTACTCCTTTATAAGCCTTCTGTTAGGTGTTTTCCCAGAAGTGCAAGTCAGACCCATGTCCCCTTTAAATCCAACAAACATTTTCAACTATTCTTCACCTGTCGTATTAGTCTGGTTCCAGTTTCCTGAAATGTATTCAGAAAGCCTTTAAGACTGATCTTAGCCTGAACTAACACTCGTAGCCAGTAGAGAGCTGTTATAGGATAAGCATATTCCACTAAAGTCACATAGTTCTGTTTTTGCTCTTTGCAACAACAGTTGCAACAACAGCTGCAACAATAGCTTATATACACTTGTGATCATTTCTAAAGTATTACAAAATCAATTCAGAGAAGAGTTTACTTGAAGGAAGCTCTCCCTGACTTTGTCTTTTCTCCTTGGTACTGTTAGAGTAAGGACACACTCCATCAGTTTACATGGAAACTGATACTAAGCTCTGAGAGAAGTGATATCTTGAATACTGTGTAATTTAGGAGTTTTAGCTGTGCTTTTTTTNTTTTTTTTTTTTTTGTTAGACTTTAAAAAGTATTTAATTACATCAGTTAACTGGGAAATATCTTTCTTGAAGAAACACTTTGTCCTGTACAATGGAATATATTGGCAGGTGGCTATAAAACTAGCACTGAATATGATTCCTTCACTTTAGGTGCAGGTGTCAAACCTTTAAGACTCTGAGTTGAAAACTTGTGTGTCAACACTTAAGGTACAAAATGTGCAGTCCTTATCCAGAAGCCAACCATCAGTTACTGGCAAATATAGACCATGCCCTCTGAGGACTTGAGTACCTACCTTGTTTAATAATCATGTGAGAGTGAGATACATAGGATAGGAGATGGGCTGAATACATACACAGTGTAAAACCCTGCCCTAGAAATAGCCTGTCTAAATGTTTGTATGTAGAACATAATAAACAGTTATATAAGCTTCCTTTTTTCAGACTGAACTTTTTTTTTCAGTTTAATGAACACCTGAAGTTCATTAAATTCTGTATACAGTGATTAGCTAGTATTGAAGGAAATTCCTTTACCATTGGAAAGGTTTGAGCCAAAATTCTGCACCAGTACATCTGTCATGAGGAATGGTTTGTGTCATTTGGATGATTAGGTTAAAATATTGACAATCTTTTTAAGATTTTTTTAAAAAAAATCATAGCAGCTACTATTGCTACTAATAAAAAACTCTAATGATGGTTTTTCACAGGTTTTGTTTTTCAATTGCTGCTCTAAACACCTCAGGAAGTACTTCACCCCTCCTGTTATAATGAGTAAAACTGGAGTGAAAAAAAGCAAATGAAATAGATAACAGTTTCAGTGGGGATCATTAAAAAACTAAACATCACGAACCAAAGCTGCTTAAACAATACATTCTCATGGCATCAAAATAGTCAATTAATTACTGCAAAACAGAAGAATTCCCTATGAAGAAATAAAAACTGAAATGTTTGTTTTCCCACATATTGAAGACAATAATTTTGTCATTTAATTAGGCATTAGATTTAGAAAAACCCTGGCATGGTAAAGCAAACTAATTATATTTTTTCTTAATGACTGATAAAGGAATGAAATGTTACTATTTCTTACACCTCTATCAAGCCTATACTTAGAATGTGTCCCCTTTGCTATTACTGTTATTAGTAATCATTTGCTTTGAGGAAGCTGGCAAGAGCTATCAAAAGCCAAGTAGTGCAACATGAATGTCAACTTCACAAAATAATCAGGATATGGTGGGATGTATAATAAAATATGCCAGAGAGTTATTATAATGTACTTTTGAAAGAATTATACATATTCATTCTCCTCATTTAGCATCTGAATGACAGCAAGCAGGTAAGGACATCAGTACAATACATCACGTGAGACAGTTGCCATTATGAACATAACATAAAAGAGAGTGACAGAGCTGAAAAATGGTAGGAATGTTCTGTTAATACCTTGTAGGCATTGTTACTCTTCGATAGTGAAATGAAGCTTGCTAGGGAGAGAGGTATGTCTTGTCATCACAGGTAGTACTGCTGTGACAAATTGCAAGAAGTCTGTATTTTTAATAAAAAACACAGGTTTTTTAAAGGTATTGTCAGTGTAAGGAAACTGCCAATGTGTTCTCAGTTCTTTTGTTATGTACCCAAATTTTTATTTTTTTTTCCCCTGTGAAATGGAGGGCTAGATTAATCATTAATGAACTCCAAAATCATAGCTTTCTGTTGTAGTAATGAAAGATAAAATTATACCATGATATTATTGAGTGAAAAAATGTGTACTGCAGATACTCTTGAGCATCACAAAATAGTTAATGACTAATAATTTATACAATTTATACAAGTGCTTTGACTTTTGCTGTGCAGAAAAGGCAAGTATATTCCTTATTTCCTGCCAGAATGTTAACTTCTTTTTGCAACGTGGAGTTATTTTCTTAATCAGTGCATTCAAATCTGATTGCAGACTAATTCTATTTCATCTTTAGATTTAAGTGCCAATTATAAGACCTGCAAACGGCAGATGGGTAGAAGAATTTGAATTGTTTTACCACACCAGTGATGCATTGAGAATTTTGGCAAGCACATGGAATTTTTGAATGGGTAATGAAAACACTGGGCATGGGACAAATGAAACAAAATGCTGTGAGATAAAACAGCCTCATCAGCTGTATGTGTTTCTAAGGTGAAGGGACAAAAAACTCCACAAAAAACAGTACTGAGAACAATTCCATGGAATATAGGGCCCTATATTTGGTTAACATTTAAGGACATTGTTTGTGGATGGAATTTGCAGACATTAAGGTGGGTCTAAAATTTACTATCTCAATAGAAAATGATAAATGCATATTGTATTAAGGGAGCTTAATTGTTAATACATAATGGTACAGAAAGCATGTAACAGAACTCTACTGGAGCTGTGAGAAAAAAAAAATCATCCTCAGAGCTTGAGAGCCCCAAAGAGCAACCATCTCTGAAAGAATATTAGTGCATCTGTACATTGTATGTAGTAGATGAAAAATAAATCACCTCAGTTCTCTAAAACAGTCAAGAAAGAATGTCTGTATTCACTTCTATATTTCATTTATCCATTTACAACATTTAGAAGACACTAAGATTCCTACTTCAGAGTATTTTATTCATTTTTCCTGACAAAGCTTTTCCATTGTGCTGTCAATTGATATCCAGTGTGTATAAAATCTTTTGTCTTTACAGAGCAAACATTTAATTTGTTATATCAATATCAGTTTGTCCCATCATTTTTCCTTCTTTTGACATCAAATTTTCTTCTTTCTTTCTGCACATTTCAGGTAAAAATACATATGGTTACTGAAAAGAACAATTCCTAATATGTAGTACTATAACATAAGGATAAATAAAAGTTAATTAGGACACAGTCATTCAGATGATCATTTCATTACTCTTCCAGTATGAATAATAATGAATTACTCACAAACACTAAAATTCTAAGATAAAATGACAGCTGATATGTTAATGGAATTCTTCAATTCCTTGTTTCACATGAATGAATTCCACTTTTTTAACTGTTTCTATTATCTATGGCTCTTTGATTTTGTAGGCCTTCTCCACAGAGCTCCTCTCCAGCAGGTCATCCCCCAACCTGTACTGGTGCATGCAGTTATTCTTTCCCAGGTGCAAGACTCTACACTTGCTTTTGTTAAACCTCATGTGATTTCTTACTGACCAACTCTCCACCCTGTCCAGGTCTTGCTGAATGGCAGTACAGCCTGCTGGCGAACTCAGTTACCTATCACATACATGGTACTTATTCAGATTAATTACATTTATTGTATTATTTTTGTATATCTTGTAAATTGTTGGACTGTAAAACTGTTACTGGGAGCAATACCATACGTATGCTAGTCAGGTGCTACAGCCCGTAATTCAGCCTCTGTATTGGAGGGATATTATAGGACTTCACTATTAAAGTTTAGCAATTCTGTATTTCAAGAGTGGACACTGTAAAGCATCCTTCATCAGTCAAGATCAGATTTACAGTTTTGAAAGGGTAAAATATAGCTACATTTGATAATGTTTGGACCTACAACCTGCTATCATATTTTCTGTTGCAGTAACAATTTCAGGAGGAATGCAAAGAACGAGTTGACAGCATGCCATTTTAGTCCTTGACATAAAGGGCAGGCAAACGTTAGCAATCCCAAAGCACTGGTTTGGCAAGAAGCACCTAAGTAGATATTCTGAAGATATTTTTCCAAGAGCTCAGTGATTTATAGCCATTTATTATAATAATGCATTGCCTCACCTGTTCATAGAATCATAGAATGGCACTGTTGCACTTCTACATACCATACCAACTTGATGTAGAACTTCTATCTTTTTTTTAAAGCTGGAGAACACAGGAAGATCAAGGGCTCATCACAGAGAAACTGGAAGAAAATTGTAACATGGTCCATGATTTCCTTAATCTCCTCTTGACTACACAGCCTCCGTATTTGAACTATTCATCTTCTCATTTTCTCAACCAAGTTAGAGACTTTTGAAACAAATACCTAAACCCTTTAAGGCATTTTACCACTAGATGTGTTTGGAAAACACTAGAATGGGCAAGGAACAGCATATCGTCCGTAACCAAAGACTTTGCAGATGTCTATTAGAGAATACTGGCTAGTAAGAGATATGCTCTAAAGGCAACTGTTGTCTATAAATTCAAAGAAAGAAATACATGAGTTGATAATAATAAAAAGTAATGAAATAAACTAAAATTGAAATTAGTTTCAGATGGTAACTGAAGATGTCTATATGGATAAGGTAAATAAAATCATGTGGATCTATGAAGGTCATGTATGATAATAAACATGAATTCTGAATAGCTCTTGTTTCTCAAAAACCTTTTCTGGACTGATTATGCAGTTTTGTCAAAGAGGAATTGTTTGGTTTCTCTTTTTTTTTGGCGGATCTATCCTTTCTAGTTTGGATGGAATTGTGCATGTTACAGAGGTCACTCTGAAAATAATACCTCATTTATTTCCATGGAAACTACAACAGATACAAAGAACACAGTAACACTGTTTGATAGAGCAAATTCTCAGCTACAAAACACTATTTCCAATACTAGTGTTTTTCAACAGTATTAGTCACCACTATTAGGTATGCATTTTCAACAGTGATGAAAATGAGCCCGCGTGCTGCGCTTGTAAAAATCACTATGGCTGCCTGGAATGTGGCTTGTCTTTAACATTACCGTCACCGCTGCTGGCATGCACCATGCACCGCCTCACTATGCTGACAGCCACTGTTTCATCTCCATAAACATTCAGCAAGCATCATTGAATGTCAATGGGTGCCATTTTTTCTTCATGGAGGAATTAGATCCCACTCCTTTGCTTCATCTGCACTTCCATGTCAGATGTCATTTTGTCAGACTGCCCCTCTGCTGTCATCTGTCACACAGCAACAACAAGTAACCACATACTGGCAGCAAGGTTCAGTCTCTATTGCTGTACCACCAACATCCTCTTCTGATGTTGTGGGCCAGCATAATAAAATAAGAGGCATTACTTTTGAAGCAGCCTTCATATTATATGAACACTAGTGGAGAACTTATGGTATATTCTGAAGCTGAAGAATACAGAAAGACTAAATTTTCTTAAGAAAGCATGAGCAAAAGTATCCTGGAAAATCTAGGGATTTCTTTCCTTTTAGAGGACAGTGCTTGATTAGAATCTTATCAGTGCGTTTTTTTTTTTTTTTTCTTTCTTCTTTCTTCTTTCTTTTTTCTTTTTTCTTTTTTTCTATGGTACTGATCATAATCTCATCAGCACAGAAAAGGGAACTAGTGTTGTTATGAGAACAAGAGTTTGACACCTACCACTGAGTTGCTGTCAGGAAACTAAAACAACCAGTATCTTCAATAAAAGTTATATTTTCTATGCAGTAGAAGTTTATTTTTCATTACTTTGCTGGGAGGAAGGTCATGCATTTCCAGCCCATTATCACATTCTTTAATGTAAAATCTGATTGAGTTCACTATTTTTCTACTTTTCAGTACTGATCTTTATTTTAAGGCATCTTACACAAGTCCTGACTAAATAACATATGATATTCTGAAATGGAGAAAAAAATAATGGGAACATGGAACATATGAATCACCTTGGAGATGAATCATTTTGCTGTAAAACAAATAATTTACATTTAAATAACTTATCGGCTTTTCACCTAATTTAGAAGAAATTTTTATTCTTTCTCAACTAATCCCCAAATTTATAAGGTAGTTTGTTCATATTTGTGCAATAAAATTGAAAATTTTAGATATGGTAGGTAATCAATTTTAGTCTCCTCATCTGTGTTTCCAATCTCATTATAGATTGCAATTTTCAGTGCAGATTACATGATGACCCATCAGTGGCTTTGTTGTTTCTGAATTACCGATTCCTTGCCTACTGCCAGATAAGAACAAAGCCTATGCATCAGTCTGACAGCTTGCAAACAGAAAATGGGCTTGTAGGATTGGATTTAAATCCCAGGTGTAGAGGATAATTACCACATCAGTCATGCAGTAACTGAAAAATGGTATTTCAACAAGAAAAATTACATTCCTTTTATACTGCCAACAGAAATCATTATTTGAGGCTTCATACTGATTCAGTGTATCATTATATGTGCACTGTACTCATTAAATGTAATGTTTGTTACCGCCTGAAAAAACTTTTTTTTCCAGATACTTTTGTGTTTGAGGTAGTTCAAATCAAGATTTGTGAGACCCTGACAATACTGAGGTCATTCAAATGTATAATATACATTATAAAAGTGAAACAACAGCAGAGCCTAAAGCATTCAAAATCTCTTCAGCGGAGCTTCATGGGGAAAAAGAAAGGACACTAAAGCAGGAAGGCATAAATCCTGCATTGGAAAATCCTCTGAGGTTAGATCCTTTGATGCAGGCCTTTTTCATTAAAACAAATAGAATGACAATAAGAGACTATCACTACTTGTGTGGGCTTGTCTATTCTGTATTTTTCAGTAAAGATGATACTGATTTCAATTAATTATTTTATAGGCTAAAAAAAATCAAAAACATGTTAAAAATAAACCATTAAAACAAATTAATTATTTAATATCACACCATTAAAGCACAAATTTATTGTATTTCTGATATTATATCTTGTCTATGGTCAACTCTATTTTGTCAATAAGTAGTCATGAAAGTAGATTTAACAGACTACTCTGTAAGTCCAAAAAATTAGAAACTGGTAATTTGGAGGGAGAGGAGGGAAGATACAGGCTTGTTAGTGATCTCAAATGGGAATACTACTCCTTCGGTTCCAAATCATCATGCATGTCTGAGTTGCACCAGCTGGACCATCAGTGACCTGGATTTCCCCGGAAGAGCTTTGGCAATATGCAGCTAAAGTATATATGGGCAAACATCTTCTCCTGTGTAGTTTTCTAATTTTACAAGGACTATTTTTTAAGTGGTTTTAAAGCAAACACTCCCAATTAATTGCCCCTGACGTTAGAAAGTAAGGAGGAATACTTGGATTTTTTCGGGAAACATTCCTGAATAGCTCAGTTAGTGCCAGGTCTAGGTAAGAGGGTCTTCTCAGTGAAAAGAATCTTGATTAACTTGGTTTCTATAGAGCTGTTCATGTAGCTACCCAGGGTTCAGTTCATCTTCAGTACCCAGAATTATATGTTAGGTACGCATTTAGCTGCAGTAGAAGCTATGAACAAAGATAACTGTTTACAATCCACTACTAGATTTTTAGATAACACTATTAGATTTGTAGATAGTCAGCTTGCCTCCAGCTTCTCTCTGTCCCTGCGTGCTACTCTCTCCTCTCCTAGCAGTGTGTCTAGAAAAAATCTATATCCCAGGGCTAATGATTTCTGTCACAAACTTCACCTTCCATGAGATACGAAATCATTTTGGATTCCAAACTAAACAAGAGAGAAAAAATCTTTCTTTTCTTCCTCCTCATATTCATCTTCTTCATTGACTTGGGTTTTTCAAACATATGTTGATGGGGTATCATACAGCCCTTGGCCTATAAAGGATTTAGGACTGCATGATTTTATCTGGAAAGAGTTGCATGCCAAAGGGCTAAGGTATTCCCAAAATGCTGGTTGATTGCATTCAGTGCTGATATTCATAAATGAATAGCCTCTGCTAAATGCCTTAAACTGTCTTCAGAACTAGCTCTACATAGGTTCAGGAAAAGTCCAGAAGTGCTGGAAATAAGATTTGCAGAGCTGAGGGACACGGAGAAGTCTGTTAGACCCAGGAAAAATTTTGGATACATTTTTCCAATGGATTATATTCTCTATGAGATGGATCTGTAACATTTTATTAAATAGTCTGTACAAATTTGAACAATCTAAAAAGTTCATTTTATTGCCTGATAATTGAGTATGCTCATGATGCAATATAATCTATCTTTGGGGGCAAGGGAAAGACTTGGTCAAATACATGGTATACATGTTGTTTGAGTATTAAAGACCAATTGACATAAGTCTTGTATGATATTTTCATCAGCTAACAGTTCAAGAGACTGTAACAAGAGTAAAAAAGAAATCATCTCAACATCATTGTTCTATATGTGTAGACTAGGATTTGCAGGGAAAAATCTTAGTATGTGCTTCAACAAGTACATGAGGCGAGTACTATTAATTTGCAACTTACTGTTTAGATTTGCAGCTTATTGTTTTAATTTGCAATGTCTTCTGTGGACACACAATTACATGTATAGAAAATTAGTTTCACAGTTTGTAATAGCTTCAAAAACTACTAGAAAAACTGGAAATGGTAGTGCTGTGATTCTGGGAAGAATACTGAATGGTTACTTGCAATTCAGGTGGTAGTATTAATGCACTAGTATCTGACCAAGGTGAATGAAACTAGAAATTATCATTTTGTTCTGCAACTACAATGCTGCAGAGAATGGAATTTAACTGTACGAGTGCTATCAGTGCTTTACATGTCATAGATAAATTGTGGGATCAACACAAAGCAGACTTAGGGACTAAAAAATATGTTGCAATTACGTGACATTTTGAAGACAAGTGTGTTTTATATCTTGCTTTCTCTTTCAGTTTTCATGCAGATTTTTTTTCTTTCAGTTTTCATGGAGCAAACAGGTAAATGGGAATGCAAAACACCGGTTTACACTTGCAAAACAGGTAATTTCATGAACCGGCAGTAGCTTGCGCATACAATTATTCATCTTGTTCATACATATACATGGTTTCAGAACAACTACCATTTTACATATGTGCATATATTTCACAGGCACTATTTAGCTATTGATATTTAGTCATTTTGATTCATCAGCGTGTCTAAACATTGTTTTGTTCAGTCAGAACAAAATATTGGTCACGCTCCTTTTGAGGAAGGTAGCTATATCGTACCAATAATTGGTTTGCTAAGAAAGACAGCTTCAACAAACCCCAGGCTTTGGAGCACTCCGTATTACTCAGTCTCTTTTGCCAGTACCATCTCCACTTTCCCAGTACCTGCACTTCTCTCTTCTTTACATATTTGATTTTCAGTTTTCTCAGGTATAATATGTAGAACAAAACCACAGGATGTGATAGGGTGACAAATAAAGACATTGTCAGATTGTTGTTTTCACTCTATGACATTGTTAACCAGTAATCTGCGGTTACTGTAGATTCTCAAATCTTCGAAATCTGCCTTTTCTGTACTGCAAAATGTAAAATGCCGAAGAGCTATATAGCTTATCAGATACATTGCATGAAATGTATCTTCCCTTACACAGTCTTTCTGTTCTGGTATAGTGAATTGCTGGGGCCTGAACAATAGGCCCCAGTCAAAGCTGACGTATAGATAAACCTCACAACCTCACAGTATATCTAATATTAATTGCACTTATGCCATTTATCCATATTTTGCTATGTCAGTATGTGTATGTATCTGGTGTTTATCTATAGAAGCTCTGTTGTAGTGCTAACCTATGCAGTACTGACAGTCCAATGATCTCTTTTTATTTGGCACAAGGGAACTTTGCTGTAATGTCTGTCGTGTGATAGGCATGTTGCAAGGGGCCTGGGCAGACAATCTTGCCACAAGACCTGTGGTCTATCAAAAATAGACAGCGTGATTCCCTGGGTTCTTCCTTGAACCCTGGCCACGTTTTGGGGGGAAAACCAACAAGAGAAACATGCTTAATCACTATACCAGATGTTTCTGCACATTAAATAATGAAAGTTGTTTATTCAACTGTATGAAAGCGGGGCTGTCTTGCAGGGACTTTGGAGACCTCACCTAAGAGTGGACACATTGCGTAGGACTTTCTAATTGCCAGGAAAGGCTCCAGATCACCGCTGCAACTGGAGATCCTCAGCGACTGCGGATCTGGATGATGGTAAAGTAATAGGGCAATTGGTGATGCATCTTAATCACTATCACTAACCTCATGCAGTTATGATTAGGTGCATTACCTTGCTTATTTTCTTTACTGTTAAGCTTATCTTTTGACTATATACACTCCTTTATTTTTGTATAATTTTGAAATAGACAGTAGAATAAGCCTATCTCTTTTGTTGGTGTCTGTGTCATTTCTGTTAACTCTGTCCATTGGCAAAACACATAGCTGACACAAAAGATGAGAACTAGCCAAAAAATGGTCACTGCAAACAGTATTTTGAGTAAAGGGCTGCCTCAGCTTGCTGCTACAGAAATACTGAGGGTGGGTACTTTAAATCTTGTCTGTCTCTACATCTCATATAATCAGCATAGATAATGGACATAGTCAGGCATACATGATATGCTTACATACATGAAATATTGTTTTCCAGACAGGAGGATAAAAAGACTAGTGGAAGTGATTTTGTCTTGGTTTCATCTAGTACATGTTTGCAAACTAGCTCAAGATGAAAGTGATGTCTAAATCAAGATGGAGACTTCAGAGTTTTCATTCCTATATTTCTGACAGTTAAAACCTTTGAATTCTCCAGAGTCCCCTAACCATCAAACTGTACATTAATTTGAATTAGAAGGCTCTCAAATTCTCCTCTTGTGCTAGATGGCATAATGAAAATTTCTTTCTTAGCATCAAAGCCTAAGCCACCCTGCCTGGGGACCAGGCAGATAGCTCCCTGTCCTCTTGCTGTGCTGTATTCTCTGATCCTCAGGGAGTGAACATCCTATCTTGAGCTTGAACCTATCTAGAGTCTTGCACAGCAATCACGGCGTCGTGTCTGACCCTGGTTATGATCTCTAAGCCTGCTTCTAGCCTGGACCAACTGACTAAATTTACCAGAATGTCCTCAGACAAGTTCCCATAGGGAGCCCCTAGGGCTTGTGCCCACCAGGCAGCTATTTGCATGTCAGTACTTGTAGGGCTGTGAGGTACTTGGTATAATCTCAAAGGTCTGGGTAGAGTAAAACAAATAACTATTAATAGTAACTAAATATGACAAGCACTACAGCTATCTCCTCAACTAGGAACATTTCTTCTAGGTCAGAAGGAGATCTACTATATATAATAGGGATGCTCTGAAAGTAATGCCTCTTATTTTACTATATTGGCCTATTATGTCAGAGGTGGATATTGGTGGTATGGCAGTAGAGACTGAACTTTACTGACAATATTCTATTACATTTTGTTGTCATGTGACAGATGGCAGCAGACAAAACGGCATCTGACATGGAAATGCGGATGAAGCACAGATATGGAACTGGATTCCTCCATGAGGAAAAAATGGCACCCATTGGCATTCACCGATGCTTGCTGAATGTTTATGGTGATCAAACAGTGGCTATCAGCACAGTAAAGTGGTGAGTGGTGCATTTCAGCAGTGGTGACAGTGATGTAAAAGACATGCCATGTTCCAGATGGCCATGCACAGCTGATGGCCATGACCACAAAACAAAGAGCATCTCAATCAGCTCATCCTCATGAATCAGCAGATTGTGAACAGGGAACTGTGTATGGAGTTCAATATTGGCTTCAATGTGTTGGAAATTATGGTGGCAACGTTGGAATATTTCAAAATTTGTGGCAGGTGGGTCCCACAAATGCTCACACAGGAACAGAAAACACATTGTGTGCAAGTTTGTCAGGACCTATTGAACCAGCATGATGCAGAAGGTGACAGTCTCCTGGATCACATCATTACTGGTGTCAAGACATGATGTTGTCTCTAGGAGCCAGAGTTAAAATAGCAGCCCATGGAGTGACAACATGTAAATTCTTCATTGAAGAAAAAGATCAAGGCATAGCCCTGTGGGTTAAGTGACATACACTGTCTTTTGAGGTAGGAAAGGGGTGATTCTTCTGGATTTCCTGGAACCAATACAAACCATCAGCTCTGACCTCTACATCACAACACTGAAGGCCCAGTCTTCCAGAACCAGGCCAGAGAAGAGGATCACCTTTCTCTTGCAACAAAATAACACCAGTCTCCATAGCAGCTTGAAGACTGCTGGAGCACGTTGCCAGTCTTGGCTGTACTGTCCTATCACATCCACCATATAGTCAGCAGTTAGCACCTTCTGACTTCCATCTATTCAGAACAATGAAAGATGGACTGCATAGGCAATATTTTTTGAGCAACAATGTTGTCATAGCAGCTGTGAAACAGTGGATCACTTTTGCTGGTGTAGATTTATATAAACATGACATGCAGGCTCTTGTTAATCGCTGGTAAAAATGCATAGATAATGGTGATGATTATGTTGAAAAATAGTGTTTTGTAGCTGTGAACTTACCCTATTAAATAATGCTATTGTGCTTTTTGTATCTGTTGTAGTTTCCATGGAAATAAATAGAAGGCATTACTTTCAGAGTGATCTACAAACAAGATATCTGATCTACATTTTACTATACATAAATGCTGAGACAAGAATACACTGAAATGGACTTAACGATGGCATAGAATAACAGTCTGTCCACAGATTGTTGAACTAAAATGTTGGAATAACACATCCATCCCTTGAAACATTGGGTTATTTATGAATCAACACTACATTTCTTATTTTAAAATGGACAACTGAAAATGATTCCTGCCTCTTCCCCTTTATCTGTAAGGATCATCAGGCTCCAATTCCCCTGCCACAGGCAGAGTTGTCAACTGCTATATCAAGTACTAGATCAGGTTCCTCAGGGCCCCATCCAACCTGACCTTAAACACCACCAGGGACAGAGCATCCACAACCTCTCTGGGCAGCCTGTTCCAGCACCTCACCACACTTTCAGTGAAAAACTTCCCCCTGACATCCAGTCTAAACCTTCTCTCCTTTAGCTTAAAACCATTACCCTCATTTCTCCCTCTTCCCCTCTATTCCCACCAAATTCTATTAACTTTATAAGAACTAACCACAGATTTCAGAGTTTCCAACAACAAAAGAATTACTTCTGGCCAATTTCCAAGTAAGAAAGCTTCCAGCCTGAGAAACAACTGCTTCAGAAGAAAAATAAACAAAGCTAATTGAATAGTGCAAATAAAATACTCACCAATATGCAGAAGTCAAAAAAGGCAAATCTATTGAAATATTTTGGTTAAATAACTTCAGATATGCAAAAAGAGAAAAATAATATAGTTATTCTGTAACTATGATGTATGGTGGGATTTTAAAAGATGACTTTTTTTTTTTTTGCCAACTATAAACCATTGTAAATTAGAAGAACTTGGGCATTGCTTTGCTTTCCATAAATGTAACCTGACTAATTGCATTTGAGTTAAAAGAATATAAATTCAAAATTCAAGCAAATAGAGACCATTTTAAATTTGCAGTTGCCATGTCTGTTTTAAATTGGTATCATGATGCTGAAGAATAATTAGGAATCAAAATACATTATTAGCAATGTATACTGTTTATGTGCTTGAACAATGGCATAGGATCAATAATTTTGAAATATGAGAACTGTTTTCTATCAAAAAGTCATATTCTACAAAAATGTTGCATTAAAATATAATTTACATATATCCTAAAGTACACATTAAATGTTAAATAAAATTCTTGCAGAAATCCCTCTAATTCTTCTTCCTATTTTACAATTCCTTGAATATCCAGAAAACAATGGGTTTTAAAAAACTAGATTTATATTTTCCCCAAATTGAACCTAGAAGACCAACTGAAGGAAGAAGAAAGCCTTGGTTTCTTGCCTTCTTGAGCTTGTCTTAACTTTAACTATAGCTAGAAGATATATATCAGCATTAAAATGAGCAACAGTAGTTCTTGGTGCCAATCAATACCTGGTAGCTTCCTATATCAGGTGCTATATACGATCAATCAATAAACTAAACAGATGGGTATAAGTTCTAAACACTAATCTCAAAGCCTAACCTTATTTTATCGTTAGAAGCTTCATCAGTAGAAGAACAGAGAATATAGATCCTTGGTTTCAGCTAACAGCACTTTTCCTGATATAAATCTCTGTCTTTTGCCATTTCTTTCATACAGCTTTATCATATCCTATTTAAGTTAGTGTTACAGTTGTAGTTTGGGAATCCAGAGCTTGAAAAGATCAGTTTACTAGTTTCTTCTGTATACTGTCCTCAAATTTATGGCAAGGAGAAATTATCTTTTGAAATGTAAAGAATTGTAAGCCTATTATGTTGCTGAATGCTGCAGGGCCTATAGAACTGAGAAAAAGCTAGTGACAATGCAGTCTATACATACATATATACATATATTGTAGTTGGTTCCCCATATTCTTAAAGAGGTCTGGTAACTAAAAAAAAGAAATGCCCTAATTCCTTTCTTACAGAATTAATAAAATGAAAAGTTGGCCACTACCAGCCGATTTGACGAATTATAATGTGATCTGAGAGTATATGTTGTGTGCATCTGGGATGTAGCAGGAAAGCATGATGGAATGTCTATGGATAAAAGTCAATAGATATCAGAGAACCAGAGCTGATGTAAATTTTGTCCAATACCCCAAAGGGATCAGTATCTAGAGCAAAGCCCCAGACTCGTATTTGTGACAGAAAAATGAGGATGATTTTCTTCAGAGCAAGTTTAAAAATAAAGTATGTTAAATGCTATATATAATATAAAGGGATCAGAACCCAAAGATAAACTATGGAGGATTTTGTTGTTGCTCTTTCATATTTTGGCAGTGAAGACTTAATTATTTCTTCCTTTTCACGTTCATGAGATCTTTCTGATATTTCCTAAGCAATCCTACTTCACTTAAATAAATCTCTTCCCCATTTTAGGACTGAAGCCATATTAGTTTAACATCTCTTACGAAATCTTATGTTTATGCTTATTCTTCTATAGTAAATTAATAGTTTTCCTACAAATCAGTTTCTCTGAGAAATTCTACCACAATATATAGATATATATTTCTTCTTGGTACCTCTACAATCACTCTTTTTTGAAAAAAAAACAAAAAAACAAAAAATCCAACAAAACTATTAATTTAAGTTCATCAAACTGCACAAATATGCTTATGTCTACACTGAATTTATGAAAAAAAAGTTTGTTAGCTAATAATTTCTCTTCAATGAAGGCATTATTCATTGACATTCCGTGGCCTGCGTTGTGTGAGAGATCAAATCAACTGATCACACTCATATTTTATGAGCTTAAAATGTAAAATGACTGCAAATGCTCTCCAGAAAATAATGTTGTCTTATGAACAGAATGCAACTATACGCCCAGAGCATTGTAGGTGGTCTTGTATGATTTTCTAAAAACAAACTGAAAATCCAGTTGAGGACAGGCTTCATATTTGTTACATCTAAACACCATGTTTCCTCCTTCAGATTAAATGATGGTCATAAGATGCTAAGTTATGGAGGAGTGACATCTGGCTCCTTGGCAGATACCTCAGGCAACTGTGTTAATGACTTTGGAGATGGCTGTGTATTTGTAATAGAGTTAAGTTGCCTGAATTGTGTTATCCTCTTAGACATTTTTTCCTTCTTGTCCTTTAGCTCACACTGGAATCACTAAATCACTCATAACTCTGACTTGTAAAGGTTTACTTTTATTTCCATCTGCTGCTATATACTTTTTGTTTGGTTAGTTGTTTTGTTTTTTCCTTTTTGTTTTTTCCTCCTCTTTTTCCAGAAAGCTGTGTATGTATTTTACTATCTACAGTCACTAGACTTCAAAAAGAATGTTTGGGAAATTGCAGGTTTATTTTGGATGCCTAATAAATGCTTTGATGATTTCTAGAGAACCTACTTTAAAAGAAACAGACATTTACTGAATAATTACACTTAGAATTGAGAACTACACCTCAAACTTATTGTTAAAAGTACAACTTCTGTAATAAAAATTAAAAAGAGAAAATTTTAATATTTCTCAACAGATCAGTATGTATGGAACTATGCCTTTGGGCAATTATATAAGGTACAGTATTTCTAAACTACAATTGAAACATTCATGAATATTATCAAGCCAAAATATTTGTTAAATTTAATAGGGAATGAATGGAAAATACTCATTCTTCTTTTTTTTCTTTTTCTTTTTTTTTTTGAGGCATGATATTGCAAAACTTCTGCAATCCTTTAAAATGTTAGTCCTACAAGATATCCCAAATTCTCTATTCTGAAACAAGAATTTCACACCTTAATCCTCTTATCTCTCATTGTACCTGGCTATATAAAACTACAAAATACTGATCGGATCCATTGATTTCCTGGAGATAAATGTTAAGCCCCCTTTTCAAATCTCTTCAATGTATGAGAATCATCAGTATGAAAGAAGAGACCATTTTGATACTTTCAGCCGTTAGATCCTAAGCATTTTAACTTTTCCATGCTAATATATAACACATTTCAAATGTAGTCAGCTCATACAAATTCATTTAACCTTTAGGTTTAAGTAGCATCTTCTGTGCTCGTTACAAGGTAACTGACCTTCAGAAGCCACCTGGACTCTGTGGAAGTAAGTGCAGCAGAGCACTTATGCACACAGATAGCAATAGATAAAAGTGTGCAGCCTAGGATGTCGCTACAGCACTCAAGACCATGAGGAGATAGATGCATCTTGACTTTGATCTAGAATTGCTATACAGTTAGAGACCTTACTATGGCCTGACCCTACCCTCTAGAAATCATGACACACGCTCCTTTCTGAACATGAACATGCCAATTCTGTTCTCCAATGACAGGAAGGATGCAGTTTCAGTGTCAGCTAGAATTTACGCCATCTAGGATTTCACTTACACCAAGAAAATAGCTAGAAATGCAAGTCAAGTCAGTAATTTCAGTGTTTGAACAAAACAACTACATCTGCCTCTTAGACAGGAAGAAAGATTCTATTCTATGATTCTGTTCTTTGATTCTGTGATGACAGAGCTTTCCTGAATTGTATCAAGGTACACAGATACTGCAGTTCATAGATTGTTCTTTGGTTATGTTGCATATACATCCTTTTGACTCCTTTGGAGGTATTAAAGTCTTCACTTACTTCATAAAATACCATGTTTGTGATTCTAATTTATAGCTGAAACACTCATGTAATACAGTTATATTTAATCAAGAATGACTGAAGAGCATGCATTTTTTTTTTTAAATTTAGGTATGAATTTTAAAGTACATGTAGTCAAAATACGGATGCAAACTATAGCTAGAACTTTAAAAAAAGTAAATTCTAAGTTAGAAGAAACTCAACACAAAATTCTAAATCCTCAATGATTAAAATAGTTTATAATTTCCCAAACCATCTAAACAACTGCTTTTACATAAAAAAGAAATGCCATCATAAAACTGTATCTACTTTAATTGACCAAAGTTTTGAGAAAGTTCTGAAAACTCAAAGCTTTTTCCCTCTTTTTTTCAAGTCAAAATAAGCGCAGTATAGATATTGCTGCCAGCATGGTATGCTTCTCAGCTATGAATTACTCTCATTAGAAATGGTGCAAACTGCTTTTCAAATGTTGTCAGTCTTTGTGTCTTGCTCAACACAAACCTCCAACCCTATTAAAAAATCAATGCTGCTAGTAAAGGTGTGAGCAGATGTTTTATCTCCACATTTTGTGCATAAATGCCAGTACTCTGATGTAAATTGATCAGACTGTAGAAACAAATCATTTAAGATTTGTGCAGTGATTAATAATAGAAGCCAGTAATCAAATCTCCCTGCCACCAGCACATCTGTTACAGAGTTTCTAGTTTGCGCTATTATGTAAATGCGCAATAAAACAAATACATTACTTGATTTAACAGCTGGTTGAAAAACATTATTTTTAGGTGATTTTTCTTAATGCATTGTTTTTACCACTGATAGCTGCTTGATATAGACTAATTCAATTATGTTTATGTAGAGGGTCACAGAGGTGAGAAGAAAAATACTAACTTCTCAGGAACTAGTAAAGAATTTTAAAGATATTTAGAACTCCACAGACACACGCAGATTCTGGAAGAACAAAGTGCACAGAAGAGAATTTTCCTTGAATCCAACTCTTTACGAATTTTCTCATATAACTTGGCTCTGCAGCACTAATATTGTCATTTACTAGTGACACTAGTACCCTAAAATGACTTTGATTTGCTTCTATTCATCGAAATTAATTGGCTCTGAAAAAAATGCTTTCTGGATATTTCCTTTGATGGGTTCATGAACTGAGGAGATGTAAGCATCAGTGCAGAATTACCTTCCATTTAAGGTGTGCTTAGATTACATTGTGTGGTTATGCAAACATGAATTGAGCGCTAGCATCTCTGAACTTCAAAATTTTTTTATGTGAGCAATGATAAATTTCTCCTTTTTCCCTGTCTCAGAGGAATATGACAGGTTATGTGAGAATTTTGGTCTTCTCCAGTGCCCCAGGTGTATATTCAAAAAACTAAGACCACTTTTACTTCTGTGGAACGAAAGAGAAAATAACGGTAATAGAATTAAAATGTGTCCCTAAGACACAACTCAGTTCTGAAAATGTTCATTTCTTTACTGCAACTATTTGTGTTTCTCCTAAAATTCTGCATGCTGAATTGCATATTTTAAAAAGTAGGGCTATAAAACTAGATAAACATTAATTTCAAACAAACATAATCTTTCAGCTCCCTGGGTTATCAAATATCCAGCTGTGCCAACAAAGTATATTGCTCTGGAGGGATGTATTTTAATACAGTCATCTCAGAGCTGCATAGGTTGGTTTATCAATTGCATTCAAGAATAAGCAAAAAATTTATTTTAACAGATATTTCAATGCCTTATTGAGAGACCACACCTGTATACAACACGTATATTTAAGGCAATCTAAAGACACAGGGATAGAACCTATCCTTTAAGGAGACCCACCCTTTAAGGAGATGAAATGTAAATTAATATATTCACCGTTCTCAGGGACTACTCAAAAAAGTGGAGAAAAGACTTTTTTCTGTATGAAAAGGAGAAAGAGAGATAAGTATTATGTAAACATATGGAATACAGACCTTATGCCTTATTATTTTTTTTTCCCATTTTGTATGTATAGCAGAAAGTCAACTGGTTCAAAAGAGATCACTAAAAGAAGACATCATAGTTAGTGTAAAAAAAATCTAGAAGCTCATCAAGAATTATTTAAGAGAAATACTGAGAAATCCTTGCTTGTTCAAATTTCAATAGATTTCCTCAGCTGCAAAACCAAGTTTGAAAAATAACAGGAGCAGAATTCCTTTGATTCCTTGACTGTCTTGATTTTGGTCAAGTCAAAACTCAAAAGTAAAATCTTCCCAGCCATATTCTTTGTAAAGTTCCAAATCAAATAAAAGTGAAGAATATTAAAGAGGATTAAATATTTTCAAAATATATTTAAGATTATTAAGATTATTTTTTCTCTCTTTTTTTTCTTTTTTGTTTATTGACATGGTGCGTAAAGCAGTGAAACCTCTTTTTATGAAAAGAGATTGGGAAAGAAATAGAGCAAAACTTCTTGAAAAGAGCAGAAATTCTATGGTCCCTACAGAGCTGTTTAGTATCTGAAAGCAGGAATGTAGTGCCATTTTAGAAGTCCTAATATATTGTCATGTTGGACAGGATAGATATGGCATAGGACACTAATTAGCCATATAGCCTTCTGGAGAGTCAACTGAATAGCAGACATTAGGTCATCTGAAATGATATTAGACTGTAGTGTTACCTAAATTGTTCCCTAGAGATCTTATATTTGATGAATCATGGAAATCTTTAAATGACTACAAAATTCCCTTTCTGCATTCTTTCTTGTGGATCCTCATTTTCCAGATTAGCAGACCATTTAGAGAGTGTCCACTGTGAAAATAAAGCTGTGAAAATATCAAACAAACATATACAGTTTTCCATTTTTTAATGAACAACATAATGGAATATGCTAGCAAAATGTACATTTTCCAGTTCTGCCTGGCCATTTCTGTTAACTCCATGAATCACTTTGACTGGTCCCTGCATTCTTCTTTGTGTTCTGGAGAAGAGAGGTATCTAAGAGATGTGAAAGTAGCCAATTATATTATTTTATCTGATTTGTTATCCTATAATTATTCCATGAATTTTAAGAAAATCACACGACTTGGAGACAGTACTTTGCACTGCTCAGATTTTTCATCTCTTTGAACAAAAAATGTGACACAATAGCAAACCTTTGGTGTATAAACAGTTATTAGGAGAATTTCTCAGCATCAGACTTAAGGAATTCATCTGTATTTGGGCTGCTTTTAAAAGGGAATTGTTATGGTTGTATTCTAGGACAAGAATTTTGAAAGGAAGATAAGTGGCCTGAGTGTTCATACATCCTAACAGTTCAGCATCTCTAAAGTGATGAGGAAAGATCATTTATAACGCTAGGGGAAGCCTAGACAGTCTTCAGGGAAATATTAGTATATGAACGGGGGATAATACAATTCAGCAGAAAAATTAGAAGTGCAATTTCCACATTGTTGTGCAGATATGAAGTTTCCATAACACAACTTTCTTTTATCAATAATTAATAGATATTCAGTAATCTGCGTAAGCAATCAACACGTTGACAAAAACTATTCATGCAAAGGCATACACAACACCTGCTAGAAACATATCCTCTCTTTGTAATTCAGTAAGTAAGCAGGAACTGTGTTACAGGAAAAAGAACAAATTCAATATTTTTGTGGTGATAAAAAACAGAATGAGAAAGAATGTACATTTGTAGTGATCAAGTACAGCACAAAATGATCCCTAAATTAAAATTTTATGAAGGCATTAAGGGGAATGAAAATAAATGACTCGATAAGTGAGGAGAATTATCCTGATAGGAACAAGTAGAATTATAGAAAATGAATGGATGAGCTGAAGTTACAAATGCATCACAAATTATGCATCTAAAGCACACATAGTATGCAACCAATAAGGCACTGAGATGATAAAAATGGCCACAGAAGCTCATGGTAATAGAATTCTACAGCAACACAGTAAAAATGAAATATGGTTATTGGAATGCTATGAAATCAGTAGATTAGTGACAGAGTTGAATGCTGTTCAGCTACCCTCACACAAACCATCCCCCTCCTCCCCAGCCTCAGCTGTTCACAAATGTCAGTCAGCTACTCTAATATGCCCTCCATAAAATTCATTAAAAAAAAAAAAAGATTTATTTTTTTCTGGCAACAAAGCAGAGATATGGATGTGCTGACCAACAAGTCACAGAACTAATTGTCCACTGTCTTTCTGTCCACTATCTGTTTTTGATAAAGTGGTTTGACTGAAATGCTATAACTTGTCTTGTTTCTTATTATTTAGACATAAAATCAGTAAGATTTTCTTCAACCTTGGCTTCTAGCCTTTACTGACGTCTGCAAGTTTGCAAGGGGAAAATGAGTTACTTTTGTCCTCACAAGATGTGCATCAAAAACTGCAAGATCAGTTTTACCCTACTATCTAACTGAAACAGTGTATGAACTATGATCAGATGTATGCTACCCGTTTTGCACAAAGGAAACAATCAGGCTCATTTCTTTATTCTGTTTCTTGTATAAATTTTGCTGATAACTTAAAACTTCTATTACCATTTGCTATAGAGCACCTTATTGGATTCCGTAGATAAACTACATGTTGGTCTGATGCTTAACATCATATGGTTTATTGATGTCAGAAAGGATATCACATCTGTAGAAATCAACCTCATCAGTATTTGACATAATAAACCACTACTGGCAGCTAGACATGATATACAGCGAGATGGAATAACTAGATCACTTCAAAAGTAATGCCTCCTATTGATTTCCTTGGAAACTACAACAGATACAAAAAGCACAATAACACTATTTGATAGAGAAAGTTCTCAGCTACAAAACACTATTTCTCAACATAGTCACCACCATTAGCTATGCAATTTCATCAGCAATGAACAAGAGCCTGCATGCTGCACTTGTGAAAATCTGCATGACCATCTGGAACATGGCTTGTCTTTCACATTGCTGTTGCTGTTGCTGACACATACCACCCACTGCCTCATTGTACTCACATTCACTGTTTGGTCTCCATAAACACTCAGCAAGCATCAGTGAATGCCAATGGGTTCCATTTTTTCAGAAAGGAGGATTTCAATTCCACAACTTTGCTTCATCTTTACTTCCATGTCAGGTGCCATTTTGTCAGACTGCCCCTCTGCTGCCATCTGTCACACAGCAATAAAATGTAACAGAATATTGGCAGGAAGGTTCAACCTCTACTGCCATAGTGCCAAATATCTGCCTCTGAAGTTGCGGACCAATATAATAAAATAGGAGGCATTACTTTTTACACAGCCCTCAAACTGGTAAGACTGACAGTCTCTGTGAGATAAATCAACAGTTTTTCAATGAACTGTACAAGAATCTAAACTGGTGACAAAGACAGTGAAATAGACCCCCCAAAAGGGGATACTTGTGAATGTATTATGCAACATCACTATAGATAGTCAAATAACATTCTTCAGCACAGTATTATCTGTGTCTGACTTGTGTCTCACTGCTCAAAACAAAGCTTTCACTTAAGATGAACTATATTACCACTGTTTTCCCTGTGCTCTGATATTTTATAATTTAAATAATAAAAAAATTCTTTTCAAAGCCACTAATGTAGGAGAGCTTCTTTCATCAAAACTTTTGAGGCCAATAAGACTCTTAGAAAAAACTTTGAAACTTTCAGCACAGTGTCTTCCTCCAAAGATCAGTTTTATTTTGCTTCATATAGATTCCTTTAAAGCAAATATGGAAAGACAAAGCATAAATTTAGCACTCAGACCAATGTATTGCAGAATGCTATTTGAAATAGCATTTCAAAACACATAATTTTCAGTGGGTTTTTTGGCACAAATACAGTTGTTCGGGAAAGGATAGTATATGTATGTGGAGAAGCTGCATACTATTTTGAATGAAATTTATCAGTGCGTTACTGGATGCACTAGACCAAGTAATGGCACAGTATGCTTCTGTAGGATCAGTACTACGGGGCATCAAGAATGCAGTCAATGTTAAGGTAGAACACACATGATAGACCAAAAATATATGATATGTCCATTATATGCATACCTGACAGACTTGGATGACTAAAACAATATCTATCTTGTTACAGTAGAGTCGTATAGAGAATCATACAATTTCAAACATTAAATGTATTGCTTAGTTAATGATATGAGGGAATTAACCTATCTGTGATAGGTGAATTTTTTTTGTAGTTGTGCAATTAAGTGACAACAGAAATGTTAAATTATTTATCAACAAAAAGCGACAGGACACTATAACGCAGGGAAATAGCCTACTCCAATTTATGACAACTTGGGGAACAGTGGGAGGTAGTAGTTTGATGTACTTGCAAAAGCAAGATAGTTAGGACTGTAGAACAGCTTGTAATGGATATATACAAAGAATAGCAGCAATAAAATGAACCTCTTCTGATATTCACATATTGAGATGTCATGCAGAGGACAGGACATTTAAGGTGATAACAGATAATATTGTAAAACAAGGTAATTTGTTTTCTCTAGAAATTAAATCATTTAAAATCACTTCTGTGAATATGTTCACTCCATGTTAATTTCCCCCATATCTCTATATACATATAACAAGCATCAAAACAAAAAATCTAATTTTTCTATTGCGCTAGATGGATTACAGTACACTGCGTCTTTAGCCAGCTGCTCACAGCATACTGTATCTCATCTGGCTGTACCGGACTCTCCACTAAAAATATGAGTGCTGCTCTGAAAGTAATGCCTCCTATTTTATTATGTTGGCAGCATGGCTGTAGAGGTTGAACCTTCCCACCAATATTGTTAACTTTTGTTGCAGTGCAACAGATGGCAGCAGAGAGGCAGTCTGACATGGAAGTATAGATGAAGCAAAAGTATGGAACTGAAATCCTCCATGCAGAAAAAATGGAACTCATTGGCATTCATTGATGCTTCCTGAATGTTTATGGAGACCAAATAGTGAATGTGAGTACAATGAGGTGGTAGATGGTGCGTCAGCAACAGCAACAGCAATGTGAAAGACAAGCCATGTTCCAGATGGCCACACAGATTTTTACGAGTGCAGCATGCAGGCTCTTGTTCATTGCTGATGAAAATGCATAGCTAATGGTGGTGACTATGTTGAGAAATAGTGTTTTGTAGCTGAGAATTTTTTCTATCAAATAGTGTTATTGTGCTCTTTGTATCTGTTGTAGTTTCCAAGGAAACAAATAAGGGGCATTACTTTGGAGCAACCTACGAAGTAACTTATTTGGATCTAGGTCAACTAACATCAACATAAATTCTGAGAATGGCTTAAGTTTATGCTTTAGCACCACTGGAAGATGCATAATCTGCTTTGCCATTATGGTTTAGTACACACACAGAGCAGAGACTTCAAATTCTGCAAAGTCATTGTGCATCTCTGAAGGTTTTTATATAATTTTATTCTTTTATTTTCTTTAAAATTGTCTTGCATTTCCAGTGCATTATATAGCACTTCTTTCCACTGAACCACTTTCCTGAACGTTCATACTTTCAATCACATATTCTTAAAAAGCACATCTCACCTTTTTCTGGACTGATTATTTTGAAAAAATAACCACAAAAAAAAAAAACAAAAAAAAAAAAACACCCAATCAAAACAATACCAACACCAGTCTCTCATCGTATGACTCTCAGTTTCAGCTCTTGTCAAAATAATTTCTCACTCTTGAAAAATAATCTCATGGACAAAACAGTCAGGGCTCTGGAAGGGTATTTCTGTCTTATCATTAGCTGCAAAAACAATGCAGAAGTTAAGCTCTTTCTTCCTTGTTTCCCTTACTATAAAATCAGGACAGGAAGATTATAGAGACTTGCGTCTTATATACAAAGCATGCATAAGATAAAAGAACACAGCCACCTTGGAAGATCTGACATTAACAGTAGAATCACATACTTTTTCCCCTGCTGCTCTAGCAAAGTCACACTGTATTTATATATTCTTCAATGCAAAAGTTTTATTGGTCCATGAGACTGGTTGTTTCATGATTCCATGCAACTGACCAGTGTCTGGCATAAGAGAAAGATATTTTCTGTCAATACAGAAATTTTTTCATTTGAATGGAAAAAATATTTTAGATATACAACTTCTTTTTTGATAGAAGAAGAGACTTGATGGTTGATTTATTGTTAACGTCATAGGTAATTCAACAACATCATAGTTAATTTAAGAATTAAATGAAAATAAATATTAAATCACATGTAACAGAGAAGTTCCAAACTCTAACAGCTATGCCATTTGTCTCATCTGGAGCCGGGAGATCGGCTCCCTTCTTGAACATCATATCCCTTGTTGTTGTTGTTATTGTAGTCATGCTACTGCTGCTTGCTTGCTTTCTCAACTGCCTGAGCTTTGCCTGGCTGGCCCTTATCTAACCTTGGGGCAACTCCAGGTCCACCCCTTCCAGTCATAGGGGCCTTTCCTTCCAGAGCACAGGTACTAACAGTCTACCAGTATTCCCCAGGCCAGCCACACTTCTGTTATCACATGTTCAATCATCAGTTCATGCCATGATCAACAGTTTTCCTACAATCACATTATAATCTTCTGTACTTTAACATAAGAACTAAAAAATAAAAATTTAGGACAGAAAGAGGGAATTTACAACATGATTTTAGTAAGAAGATGGGAAGAGAACTTATGCTCATTTTAAAACTTGAAAAATGAAACACTAAGGTTATTGAATTATTGTGTTACTCTTCATTGTCCTCCCATTAATACAGATTTATTCTAGTAATGAAAAAAACAGAAACCTGCCCAGAAAACATAACCTACTGGAAATGCTCCAGGATTAGAATACATCACGGATTTTCAACATCTTCAGCTTGTTACTTGTCCTTTTGGAATCTTGAATGTTGAATATGTGCAGAGCCTTGTAGTTCAGAAATCTGTGTATTACTCTCAAAAGTTTGAACATTACCCATTTTATCCCAGCAATAACTTCAAGTAAACAGCAAAGCAATATAGTAAGAAGTGAGCCATCAAAATAAGAATAAATTACAAATATAATTACTGTGTTTTGTCCTCCTTTCTGAAGTGACATCTCATCTCTGTGGAAATTCAACAGGAAATTCAGATTCAGCATATCCTTAGGTGAACTTTAACTTATCGCGTTCTGTTTTTTCAAGTATGCTTATATCTTTACAAAAAAGGGTGAAATCATTTTCTAAAGAGACATTTTACATTACTTTTTGGGTACTGAATATTTTATTTCATAGTGTTCTCATTTCATGAGCTTGGCCTCTATGCAATGCTCCTCATCTGAAAAAGGTCCTTGTGACTCGTGTTTTAAAGCTGAAAGAACATTGATCATCTATTAAGCAGATTTAGTGCATGTAATACCATCCTCAAGGTGGAGATAAGGAGAAATGCAGTGCAGGAACAATAGGACTACTTAATATTCTAATCTTAATCACTTATCTACTGTCTGTATTTACAACATTGCTCTCAGTGGATGGGTTCTTTTGTCCTGAAGTATCACTCAGAGGTGTTGTATTGTAATTCACTGGAGAGTATTTGGTTGCTTTAGACTCCTATTTCAATTTGGTACTGATTAATAAAAAATGAAATCTTACAACTGAGATTATAGAAAACATTGTTATTGTTTTCATACAATACTGAAATTGAAATTAAACTGACAAAGTGCCCTTTCTCCAATACACAGTATTTTGGTGAAAAGATAAATACTATTGCATTTCATTTCACCAACAAAACTCTTGAAATGTTGTGTTATTCTATTGGTACATCTGTGTTCTAGGGTTTATCTACTCATTCTGAATAAGATCCTGAGAATGCAATTAAGGGTCGTGTGTTTGGTGTGAGGAGACAGGGATTAATTAATTAATTGCTTATTTTTCTTTCCCTGGGACTACAAATTGGCTTGCAGGATACCATTCATTGGAATACCCCAGAGTGCTGACAACAAACAAAGTAGCTATAGCTGCACTCCACTAGACAGCAGAAAATCAGATTCACAGGAAAACACCCATCCATAGCAAGTACAGGACATTTATGACCAGAACAAGGATTTACGTAACTTTCCAGTGTTTGAGCATTGCCTAACATTAGAGTTCAATTAAACTCAGCTCTCCAACTGATATTCTGCATATTCTGGCATTTTAACTCTAACATTGTCATAGCAGTTTTTTGCAATGTATTTGTATGTTAGAAAGAGTTTAGAGGATTTTAAAATTATTTCCAGAAAGATATTTCTGGATCTTTTTTTTCCACAGTTCATTTTGAAATCTTCTAGCATGTGACAATGCCATCAGATCTGACCTACTATGAGTTAGTGATCTCTGAAGATAAAACTTATAAGTAAACAAAGCATAGCTTATAGTCATTATGGAGCTCAATAAGTAAAAAAAAAAAACAAAAAAACCATGGGGTACTTCTTTCAAAAAATCACTTGGTATAAGAATATGGTAGACTGTATAGACATCACTAGAGGGAGTCATGACCGCACAGACCAGATTGGAACATTGCATAAACATTCTACTGAGCTTAAATCTGGCTCCAGACTTTGAAATCTGTGCTCTACTATACACTAGTCACGTGTGAGAACTTATCTTTTTTTTCTGAAGGGAGAGAAAAATGCAGAAATGCATCTGCCACAATGTTTATTTTTTAAAAAGCAAATAGTAAAGGAGTTACATTAGTGGAATGCATCCATTTCATCAGTAGCTCAAAGACTTTGTTGGGAAAGTTCTAGATGGAGATTTTCAAGGATGGAGACTCCTCAAACTCTCTGAGCAAACTGTTCAATCACCCTCACAGTGAAAAAGCGTTTCCTCTTGGATTCATACAGAACCTGGCTTCAGGATTGAACCCAGAGAATAGTGGTCAATGGTTCAGTGTCTGGATGGAGATCAGTGATGAGTGGTGTCCCTCAGAGGTCAGTGCTTGGACTGATGCTCTTTAATATCTTCATCAAAGACATCAACAGTGAGATTGAGTGCACTCTCAGCAAGTTTGCAGATGATACCAAACTGTGTAGTGCAGTTGACATGCCTGAGGGATGGGATGCCATCCAGAGAGATGTAGACAGGCTCAAAGAGTGAGCCCAGGAGAACCTCATGAGATTCAACAAAGCCAAATGCAAGGTCTTGCACCAGGGTTGTGGCAACCTCTGGTATCAATACAAGCTGGGGGATGAAAGGGTTGAGCACAGCCCTGCCAAAAAGGACTTAAGTGTACTGTTGGATGGCAAACTGGACATGAGACAGCAATGTGCCTTCACAGCCCAGAAAACCAACCGTATCTTGGGCTGCATCAAAAGAAGCATGGCCAGCAGGTCAGGGGAGGTGATCCTGCCCATCTACTCTGTGCTTGGTAGACCTCACCTGGAGTACTGCATCCAGATGTGGAGTCCTCAGCACAGGAGAGATAGGGACCTGTTGGAGTGCATCCAGAGGAGGGCCACAAAAATGATCCAAGGGATGGAACACCTCCCCTACAAGGACAGGCTGAGAGAGCTGGGGCAGTTCAGCCTGGAGAAGAGAAGGCTCTGAGGTGACCTGATAGTGGCCTTTCAGTATCAAAAAGGGGGCTACAAGAAAGAAGGGAACAGACTATTAAGCTGGGTCTGTGGTGATATGCCAAGGGTAAATGGTTTCAAACTAAAAGAGGGGAGATTTAGATTGGATATAAGGAAAAGGTTTTTTTCAGTAAGGGCAGTGAAATACTGAAACAGGTTCAGAGATGTGGAAGCCCTGTCCCTGGAGACATTCAATGTCAGGCTCAACCAGACTGAGCAATCTCATCTAGCTGTAGATGTCCCTGTAATAGCAGGGCAGTTGGCCTAGATGACCTTTAAAGGTCCTTTCCAACTCTGAGGATTCTATGACTCTGTGTGTCCATGGTGTTGGTGTCCATTGTCTCTTGTTCTGTTACAGGACATCACTGAAAAGAGCTTGGCTCTGTCTTCTGTACGCCTTCTCTTCAGGTATACACACTAATAAGGTCTCTCGTGAGCCTTCTCAAAGCTGAGAAGGCTCAGCTCTCTTAGCCTTTCCTTCATCATCTTAGTGGCCCTTCTCTGGACCCTCTCTGGTATATCCATGTCTCTCTCATACTGGGGAGCCCAGAACTGGACGCTCTAGGTATGGTTTCACATATATTTTCAGTTATATAAAGTATCAGAGACTGTATAATAAAGATATGCATTCCTAAAGAAGCTAAGATCAGAAACCTGATACATGGCAACAGATATATAGACACTGATGAAATGGAACAACTTCATCACAAAAATCAATCTCTTTTTGTAATCTGAAGACATATATAGCATAATTTTTCTGCATTTCTGAAAAAACTGCAACTAAAATCATAACACAGCTATCACCAAACTATAATATAAATATATATATATATTTAAATGCATCCAGTTTGGTACCATTACTGTGACTAAGGCACGTTTTTACTGGAGCCAGGCTCTTCCCCATGCTCTAGCTTCGCTACTTTTTTACTGGTTTGGGCTTACAGCAGCAAAACAACCTCTTGCCTTTGGCCTTAAATGGCTAATTATGGCTTTACTACCTCTATGCTCACCTGCTTCTAGCTTTGGGTCACATGCAGGTGCGTAGGGTTGTGCCTAACAATGTATACGTTGTTAATATGCCAAACCATTTCACAACAGAGAAAAATGTACTCTTTTGTTTTAAATGCCATAGTAAGGTAATGTCCTGCCTTTGAAATGACACTAGACATAACCTACAAGAGAAAGACTTCAGTAGAAGCCCCGCGGCACAGATTCGGTTAATAAATATGACCTGTAGATTGGTGATTGCTATTCACTCAAAGTGAATATTGTGTTTCTCTTAAGCCTGTTTGAATAGCACAGGTTTTCTAGCAGTTATAAGCTAATCAAGTAATTTAGAAAGAAAGAATAAAAAAGACAAACAGTTCAGAAAGGGTTTAGAATGCTGTTTTAATTCCTTACTACACAGCACTATGTCACTTTTCCTAATCTAATGACTTTATCCCACTCACTCTCTCTTCGCCAGTTACAAGCAATCAAACAAAAATTAAACAAACAATATCATCTGACTGATCTGACCAATTACTCAGTTACTCAAATTATAATGACAACTAAACGCAGGCTGAACAAACAAAAGGCTACAAGCAACTCACAAACTAAAAATTATCACTAAACATTCAACATTTCTGAAAAATCAAAATCAAAATAAATCTTCATACATATTCATAAATCTTTTTTTTTAAGGATTCAAACTTTTAGTTTTCCTTTCTCACATGTATCCTCCTTTACCCTTCTAAATGCTCTTCATATGGCAACAAAAGTGTGTGTTTCTGTTCTTTCAAATACATTACTTCACTACTTATTACTCCAAAGTTTAACAGGAGAGTTTTAAAGTGCCCTCACAGAGGGCCCTCAACGAGCAGCTCTACAGAACTGCATTTGAATAATTCATCAGACTCAATCTTACAGAGTGACAAATGTGCTAATTATACAGAAGAGTCATTTATAAGGTTGGGTCGGGTGCTCAGTGCTAAACATCATTATAAAACATTCACATGGTATTTCAGAATTTTCTGAAAACTGCAGATATGATACACATCCATAAAGATATACAGTTTCCTGAGCACTATGGTCCTGTTTCACTGAAAATATTTATCAGAAAGGCAGCATCAAGACCCACTTCTTGGAGAGGTAAAATCTTCTATGCTTAATTGTTCAGAAATAACCTCCTGTTTGAATGCTGCAAAGCTAATTAAAAACAGCTCATCAAATTGAAAGCCTCCCATAGTCACAATGCATTCCTTAATTCATTCTCAAATCTGAACCCAATGTTGTACGAGGAACTGTCTTTTAGGAGATTTTGTTAATCACGTTTATGAAAGTTCTGTGTGAAACAAAGTTTTCACATTGTTTGGTCACAATATTTCATACTGAACTATACATTTCAATTTCTTTTTTTTTACATAAAGAAACGGGAAGCTTTTGATTCATACCAGAAGGTAGAGCCCGGTGAAAAAAACAGACTACTGTATTTGTTACTGGGGTAGGTGGCATTCTTTCATCAAAGGAAGTACAATAGGGAAAACAATAATGAATGAAAACCTAGCCCAGAAGCACAACAGCTAGGAAGGCTACAGATCCAGAGATGAGATCTACAATACAATTTTGTAACCAGACCATCTAAAGTGTATATGCCATCTTGGTAAGAACATTTTGTCATTAATATGCCAAATCATTTCACAAACAATGGAGAAAATTGTATTCTTTTCTTTTGTTTTAAATGCCATAGTAAGGTAAACTTGTTAGCTATAATCTTCCAGACTAAGCCACACTTCCACCAGTTATTATTTTGTAGCATTTATTTCACACACTTCTCAAAAGTAACTGGCTCATACTTGGCACCTCCACTTCCAGTCCCACTCCTTGTCTTCTCCACTTGCTCCCAACAGAATTATCTTAGAAGTACCTCTGGATACCAAGTCAGTCATGACCAGTCTCAGACACCCAAAAAATGTCCAATGTGTTCATGACATCAAAGAAGATCACTGAACTCAGAAAAACATTATTTTTCCTGTCTCTTTAGGGATCAGTCCACTTAGGGTGGAACTAATTTAATACTTCATCTTTTCCTTGCAAAAACTGCTGTATTTTCCTCACTTTACATTACTTTTCACTTAGAACAGATTTTTTTTTTTTTCCCACAGTCTTCTTCCAGAGGTCAATGCTTGTTCACGTATATGAACATATCTGTGATTAGACTGCTGTCTGAACAATGACCCTGACTTCCAGTATCTTCAGGCTGTTCCTCCACTCCCAGCAGGAATCTGTCAGACTTGATGCCCAGAAAGCCTCATGAGCTTCTTCACATCTTACTGCTGATATTATTTTGAGTTCTGCTGTCACTATACCATCTTTCTTTCTTGTAGTTTAAAACCTGAAATAAGTACCCTAGAGTGCGTTTTTTTGACATACCTATCTGCCGTATATCTCATTTTTCTTACTCTCAACTGGTTTAGAGATATGAACAGTTATACAAATAGCAAATAGCCTTAAGTAAAAAATAAATGCCAGAAGGAGAAACAGCATAAGTTACTCCTGGGTTTTTGTGGACAAAAGAAAATAAAAAAAGAAAGGAAAAACAATGTGTTCACAAGCAACAGTTTCAGGAGACTAGAAAGTAGGCTGGTGGTGTATGATGAGTAGTACAATGTTCTTACATTTGGATAACTGATAAAGCTGAATGCAGTAGGCATGTTCCTAAGCTTATAAAAATTAACTCCTATTGGAAATTGTAAAAAATCAGCAGCAAGACTCAGAACAAGAATGATTTTTCAGTTATATGATTTTCACCTAATGTTTCTAAAGGATTCTCCTCAAAGAATTCAAGAGTAAGCTAGCTGTTTTAAACAAATGTTAAGTAGTAATCACTATCTGTTTCCAAAGACTCAGAGAAGGGGAAAAGGTATCATACTGTAAACAATAAATCAATGAAAAGCTCACATAATTGAGTAAAAGTTGTGAAAAGGTTTAAAACAAAGGATATTATACGCTTAGTAAATATACTTCCGCCTTTTCATATCTATTCTCAAAATTACTGGGCAATTTTCTCTTAGGGAATGAATATGTTACTTTTTTTTTTCCTGAGATCCTGCATGAAGTTTCTACATGTTCTAAACTCCAGACTGGGGAGACTACATAACAGTGGAGAGCTGGTATAACTTATGTCTGTGATGTAAAGTCAGTGCAGCTCTTTGAACACTTTTAGCAATATATCTATGTATAGAAATAAATACAATGATATTCTTTAACATGTTATACTTCTAAGTGTACAATGTTCATTGGCTGAAAATAAAGCCAAATATATCTTGCAATGCTAATCTTTGTACCTCTTGATATCAATGCTTCTTTTACTATTTACCAATTCTCTAGTAATCTCTCCTCCCATTGACCCACCTTTCCTGCTGCCTTTCCTCACAATACCTGTGGAAATTTAGTTAAGAGCTTATTATCACAGAATCACAGAATTGCAGGAGCTGGAAGGGACCTCTAGAGATCTGGCTCCCTACAGCAGGCCACACAGGTACATGTCCAGACGGGTCTTGAATATCTTCAGAGAAGGAGACTCTACAGCCTTCCTGGGCAGCCTGTTCCAGGGCTCTGTCACCCTCACCATGAAGAAGTTCTTAAGCACATTTGTGCGGAACTTCCTATGCTCCAGTTTGTGGCCATTTCCCCTTGTTCTATCACCACACACCACTGAAAAGAGTCTGTCCTTGTCCCATTGACCATTGCATTTTAGATATTTATAAACATTGATAAGATCCCGTCTCAGTCTTCTTTTCTCAAGGCTGAACAGACTCAGTTCGCTCAGCCTTTCCTCATAAGGGAGATGCTCCAGGCCCTTTATTATCTTTGTTGCTCTCCGCTGAACACTTTTCAGGAGATCCCTGTCTTTTTTGTACTGGAGAGCCCAGAACTGGACACAGCACTCCAGGTGAGGCCTGACCAGGGCAGAGTAGAGGGGGAGGATCACCTCCCTGAACCTGCTGGACATGCTCTTTTTAGTGCACCCCAGTATACCACTGGCCTTCTTGGCCATCAGAGCACACTGCTGGCTTATAGCCAATCTGTTGTCCACCAGGACACCCAGGTCTTTCTCTGCAGAGCTCCTCTCCAGCAGGTCATCCCCCAACCTGTACTGATGCATGTGGTTATTCCTCCCCAGGTGCGAGACTACACTTGCTTTTGTTAAACCTCATCTTGCTCCTCTCTACCCAACTCTCCAGTCTGTCCAGGTCAATTGTATTATTATATTATTGTATTTGTGTATTTCATTCATTAATTTATATTTCTGTATTTTTAATGTTTCTTTGAATTATTTCTTTTACATGTTGTTGAGGATCTTTGCAATTAACACTGGAAAACAGATCAATAGGTTCCATACAAAAAGACAAAAGACAAAAATTCAAGATTATTATGACACTGTGACAATGACAACAAGCAAAAATAAAACCAACCAAACAAAAAAACCCAACACCCCACTTCATAACAGGCCTTTAGATTTTCCCTTTCAAAAAAAAACCAAACAAACAAAAAAAAACAACTATATCACTCAGGAAAGAAAACTATTACTTGACATCCCATTTTCACTGAAGACTTTTTACAGCTGTGATCAGTGTCCAGGCAAGACTGCCAGGAGAAAAAGCACCTGTTTTTCATTGCTTGAAGATTAATGCTTTGTGTCCAATATATTACTGTGTTTGTGTGATGGCAAATAGATACTTTTCCTGCTATAAGCTCTTACTATATTTATGTCCTAATCTTATTGCATTTGTTTTTAACTGTTAAACAGTGTACAAAGCTGGCATACGTCTCACTAGATTATAAATTCTACAAAGATGTTAACATTTTGTGAAGTATCATAATGTACTCTTGACTGATCTTTTATTACCAAAGGCCTCAGTCAGCCATTGAAGATTGAGACTGGCAGACTGTTCAGCGTGCCCTAAGTATAACTTTGAGACAGCAGGAATAAGAGCTTTCTGTAATTATACTCCCTGATTGTGGAATCTGCTCCCTATTGAGACTGGAAGAACAACATCTGTTGTGACATTTATGTTAAAATTAAAGAGGCGCACAAGTCTGTTGATACATTGAACTGTGGGGAATCATTTTAATTATTATTTTTAAGTTGTTTTCATTAAAAAAAAAACATTAAAATGAAGCTGTGGTAAGGACTTTATGTTGTTGTATTAAGAGATTATTTTAAATTGTTAGTTATGATTTGTCCACAAATGAAAGGAAAAGTAACACCACTAACAGAATAGAGAAGCCAGTCTGCATTCTTAGAAAACTGTTATTGGACACTTATTATTAGATAATTAATACATTCTCCCTTCGTCATCCTTGATGTCAGTTCTATAAACATGGAGAGGTTGATGTTTTCCCTAAGTATAAGCAACAAAAATGTATTCCTAATTAGGTCTGTCTTTAAAAGTAGCTCAAAGTCACAGACAAAAAAATCTCACTTCTTTTAATTACAAAATGATTTTTTTCTGGGTTGGCGGTTTCGCTTGTCTACTGTGCCACCAATTCATAATATTGTATCATTTTTCAGGTAATCTTGGTTTTGAATATTATGTTTTATAGCTGCCACCCATTCTCTCAGCAAGTAGTTTCCTTCTACAGTATTTATTTTACAAGAAATCTACTTTAAGACTTTTTTTTCATCGTTAGTACATTTAACACTGGAATTCTTATTGCTTCTCCGTGAAGTGTCCATAAACAATGGAAAAATTTCAAGTTTCCTCTTCAGAATTTCACTCATTTGTCCTCAAAATGTTAACATTTTAATATTAAAATCTAGTTATCTAGATCTAGTTATCTAGTTATATCTTTCATATATGTTATCACAACTAAACACCTTCAGCACATCTGAAATTTGGAATCTTAATGTAAATAGAAGTCAAAAATAGAAAATGGGTTCTGACTAAGGTTCTTGATATTTTGTAATCCACAAAACAACGAAAACATGTATTGCCTTCTCTGCATAATCCTGTTTGTTTTTCTTACTAATCTGACTACTCTTCAAGCATCTCCAGCAAGGGCTCCTCACAAAGAAGAGAAAGCCTGTCATGATTTTCCTTGTGACTGACAGTTGTCTGTTTGGAAGTTTCCCAAGTATACCTAAATTACGGTAAATTGTTGAATGCCAAAATGAATTCCACCTTAAATTTTCCAATGCCTAAGAGATAACCTTCTGCCAGATACATTCCAATCTGGAGCATGATGTCCGAAGTGAACTCTCTTTAAAGATCAAGCCTCTGGGACAGGACAGTGAAACTGCTCTGCGGAGTTGGGGAGAGAAGCCAAAAGGACTGGCAGACAGCAGTTTCCTAATCCAAAAATGAAGATAAGACTCAGAGTGCGTTAGAGAGATAGATTTATAGTGGTTTCACGTATTTTTTGTCTATCTCCCTACTTTCTAACGTTTCCAAACATTTGATTTGAATTTTGCTCCACAACCAAGTACAGAGATTATATTTTCATCAAAATATGTGTCATAATCCCAAGGTCTTGTTTATGTCTTGGAGTTATGAGCTCAGATCCCACTACTTTGTTGATGAATTGCTTCTCTCACTTCACACTCTTCTACACTGAAGTTCATTTGCTGTTTTATTTCCGAGACTCTTGTATGGCTTTTCTTCATTCCCTTGCAGGTGGCTCTCGTCTTTACCACTTGATCAGCTTTTATCATTCCACAGAGATTTCTTCCAAGTTAGCATTCAGAGAGCTTTCCTATCTTGGTTGTCAGGCAGCATATCAGCATAGACAAAGAGAATATCAGAAATTTCCCCATTGCCTCTCATAAATTGACTTACTTTTGCCATCATTACATTTTTATTTCAGACTTTGTATAAGGAAAGAAGTAACAGGTAATCTAATGGAGTAGCAGCCATAAGAGGGACTGTAAATTAATCAGAAAGTTTCCAATAAATATTAATACCTTAGATGGGTAGTTAGATAATCTCAAAATGAACAGAAAGCTCTACAAACCTGGCAATATGACTACTAAGGCAAAGAGGCCTTTCATTTCTCCAGATAAGAAGGGAAGAGTGAATTTCTTCTGAGGAGTGTCTGTCTATTAATCCGTGACAAACCTTTGAAACTGACAGATTAGAAGGACAACAATTCATATCAGAGACTGGGCTTTTAGTCAGTATAATGCATGTAATTTGTCTTAAGAACTAAAAGGACTAATGGAGAAAAATCAATTAATAAGCATTGAAGTTAATGAGAATCTCACTAAATTTTGTCTCAGCAGTTTTGACTTGAAGAGTTTTAAGCTTATATTTTCTTCAGTTTCAGTTCTGCTGGCTTTACAGCCTGTTTAATCATCTTTCAGAATTTAAAGTATGGCTGGGGCCTAAAGAAAGAGCAAAACGTAGTCTGTTTAAAGCAGTTGATTCTTCTTGTTTTGCAGTAAAATCATATGAAATATGGAGTATTTTAGCTAGAACAGACGGGCACAGTTTGAGATGAAAATTAATTTGAAAGATTCATAATTTGTAAAGAATCTTTGGTTTTTAGTCAATACAGCCTAATCAACACAATGAGAAATGCTATAAATTATTTTAGATTTCAGATATGTAAATATATTCAACTAAAAAGTAACATTATAAAAAGGAATTGTTAAAAAGAGAAAGGGAATTTAACTTTTCCTACCATGTTGAGCTACAAAGATGCATGGTAGTGATAGTTATACTCCCAGACTAATTTAATGTGTCTGTTTCTTAAAATGGAATCAAGCTGTAGCAAGTGAACTGTCTTATAAGCATTCATAAGCACTAGTGTCTCTGTGGAGACAGCAAAGTGCAGAAGTTCTAAAGCATTGCTGAGAAAAAATATGGAAACGTTTGAGAAGACAGACTTTTCACTGTTGTTTTTATTGATAGAAATGATGGACTTTATTTGATTTGCTTGCAGTTGTTTCAACTTTTCAACATAGAAAAGTCCGATTTCCAGTAAAAAATATAGCATGGCCCTATAATAATGTCAACTACGTGCCACTACGTTTTGTATTATTTATTGTTGCTAAGGAGTTTATTACAAACTATGCCTGCATTCAAACTGGGCAGTTAATATTTAGGGTACTCACTTTCTTCTTGAAATTAAGTCCTTTGACTACATTTAAAAAATATTTTTTGACTCACAAGCTCACCTCTTCAATTCTCCCTATTTTCTCTCAAGAAATTGCCTGAGCCAGAATGATAACCACGTACCTATGTATCCAGCAATGTTTCTGTGTGAAAACACACAGTAGAGAAACCTGCTGCAGCTTTAAGGCTAGCAGCTCTCCTGAGAAGAGAACAACTAGACAGAAGTTTTTTATTCAAGCTTGGTCTTCACCCTGCACATCCCTGAAATGTACAAGTACACTGACCTTGTCCACCACAATGCCTAGAATTCTCTTGTTGCAGGAATAAGAAAGAAAATGAGACCAGCAACAGATAGAGAATGAGGCAAAACGGATAAAATACGAAGCAATTAGGCCCACATCTTCTGTATGATGAGATTAGGAAAGTTTTTGCATGAGATGATCTACTAGCAGATAATAGATCTCATAGTTTGCTGTTGGCTGTTTGTAGGGAACCTGCTCCTGCTTTAAAATGCTAGCTAGTAAGTTCATCCCTGATACTCCCATACAACTCCTGTATCGCAACTGTAACAGAAAAAGGTCCCAAAAACTCTCATGACTACGCCATTCTTCAATTCTCTTACATTCTCCAGCTTCTTCTCTCTTGAGCTTCTTCATCCAGCTCCTTCAAGCTCCAGCTTCTTCCTCAAGCTTCTCAAGCTTCCCACCAAGCTCCTTTCTTCTCTGGCTGGCTGGCCTTTATCTAAGCCTGGGGCAACTCCGCCCCAGGTCCACCCCTTCCGATCACAGGTGCAAGTGATGCACCTGTGTTCCCCAGGCCAGCCACACCCCTGCACCATGTGCTCAATCATTAGTTCATGCTGTGATCAATTGTTTCCCTACAGCAACTGTTAAAAATACCACATACCTGCTACTGCTATCATGAGTGTCTGCAGGGAAAATAGCTTTGATCCACACGAACAGCTGTCATTAAGTCATTTTAGTATCTTGATTATCTTCTAATCTCCTGAAATTGAAGATATCTGCAATTTTTTGACAGCTTAATTAAGAACTCAAGGTATCTGCCACTTGTTTTCATGATTCTACACATCTATTATTTCTAATGGGACTTGTATCAAAAGAACATCCAAAATGGAGGCTGAGTATAATAATGGTACCATGCTGGCTTGTCCTGATTGTTTGGTCAGTAACAGCTTAAGTGGAGATAATGTGAAAGAAAGAAATGTTTATTACCAACAAATTAAGATTCATATTTAATAGTCATTGAAAAGATTTTCCAGAGATTGCTGAAAGACAGTGGGAAATTTAGATGGAAATTTTAGATTCAGAATAGGATTAGGCAAGCAGTAATGTAGGTAGGCCACGATTATCAGTCCTAATACCAGATAATGTCAAGACAGATCTGGGCAGTAATGAAAAACTGGAGTGAAAAAAGATAAGAGGGAGGTGAACTTAATTAGTGAAGGTGTTAGTATTTCTTTACAGCAAGATTCTGTAAACCTATAGCTCCATATAGACTGCACTAAACTGTCTTCCCTCTCTGTAAGTAATTATGGAGTGCAGTCATTCCTTGGTGGAGAGGTAACGCTAATAAAGTGAGAATTTGGACTTAAATTTCTTGATAGGCTTTCAGTGCCTTTGCTTTCACTACCACTTGAGAAATTCTAGGTTTTTTTTTTTTTAGTTGACAGAGAGTTGCCTGTTGTTTGCTGAAGCTCTTGTTATAAGTGAGTTTGTAAAATGAGGAGAGAGTAAGAACATTTACAGTCTTTTTGCAAGAGAGTTGTGACAGTTATAATGAAAGAGTGAATGGAGAACTATGAATAAATGGATAAAGGAAAAAGAGACTTGCTGATCTGTGCTCATCTTGCAAAAACTTTTGTTGTGAAAATGAGTAAATGTTCACTTAGACATCTGAGAATTGAATCATTTCAGATAAAGTACAGAGATTTGAATGTTCTCCAATTTTATAAATTGTGGATTAGACGCTGATACTTGAGATGACAATTGAATTGAGATTAAATGCAACTGAAATTAAATGCAATTGCCTATGCCGAGAAGTGCTTACCCAAACTTCAGATGTCTGCTTTCAGTCAAAGAACTAGCAGATGATGCTAGTTCAGGTGTAGAATTTGTATTCATAACATAAAATATCAAAACCTCTTGAAATGTTTTGCAATGATATATGCATACAGCTTTGTTTCATCTTAATCTAGAGTCCCTATCTGAGAACGTTTTTCAGTGTAAAGTCTGATTACAACAATATTACTCAATCCTACTAGGTATTGCCTGCCAACTGGTCTGTAAAACTAAGATAGGAGTGTTATGGTTTGACTTAGCA
>WBMW01004617.1:129769-294538 GCA_013396635.1 Penelope pileata | reverse complement strand
TCTACACGTTCTTCACCCTCCCCTAGACGGAGCTCAATACATTCTAGTTGCTCTCTGGAATAAAGAGCAACTCCGCCACCTCGCTTCCTCTGCCTGTCTTTTCTAAAGAGGACATAGCTATCCATGACAGCGTTCCAGTCATGTGAGTTGTCCCACTACGTCTCCGTGATTGCAGTGAGATCATGGCCCTGTGACTGTACACAGATCTCCAGCTCGTCCTGCTTATTACCCATGCTGTGTGCATTGGTATACAGGCACTGTAGGGAAGCAGCAGCAGCAGGTTCCAGTAAATTCTTCATGCTGGATGAATAGAGACATGAATTGGTAGGTTCATGAAAGTAGTCCTTCAGACAAAAATCCAAATCTTCTATAGTGATTTTCTGGCTCTGCTGGTAAATGGTCTTTTTGGCAAAGGAGGAATATGTCTTAAGACCCAGCTTGAGCAGAAATGTCAAAAGTGACTTCCTGTTTTCTGACTTTTAGGCTAGCAGAATTTCAGTATTGCTGTATTTGTGTAGATTGATGTCCAAAATATTTATCTGAGGCTTCTGTAGTCAAAAGAGTTTGCCTAGTTTACCTATACAGGAAGGGACTTTGAAACTGTGCTCTTTCCTGTGCCACTGTTTTTTTTTATTATTATTTTTATTTTTTTATTTTTTTATTCTCTGAACACTTCCTGGTGTTTGCCTAAAGGTAATTCATCCCTTCCCACCTCATAAGCAGGAGCTTTACAAGCTTTTCAGAATGCACTTAATTGCCTCAATCTTAATTCTTGTTTAATAGTGTTAAATTTGGCAGCAAATTAAAACCTCATTTCTGAGTTTGAATTGTATCATGTCCTGTGAGTTGCATCTTGACATGGCTATGCGCCCAGCTGCCCACATGATACTTAATATCCTGAGGAGAGTTTCATAGTTGGTTTTTAAATGGTAAAGCACTGATGCTAATCTTCTGCCATTTCCAAACTGGGAACTGTGAAGAAAGTAGAATGTTTGCCTTACAGGTTTTAATGAAAACAATTTGACTGAAAAGTAATGCATGGTGGTAAAGAATGAAATTCTCAGACTGTTTGGCAAATAGGCATAGCAGAGACTATCAGAGGGAAAGTTTTCCTCATATTCCTGAGTTTGGAGTGTCTTAGCCTACGAGTTTCTGATCTCTCTGTTGAACTAACCAAAAAAGATGGATGGTAGAAGGGGAGGGATGAGAAAGGTATCTTGCACTCACTCTGAGCTTCAGGGCTAAGATTCCTCACGGTTTTCAAGTGCTGGGTGAAACATTTTGAGGTCCAGAGGAACCTGAAAAATGGAAGCCTTTCAGGCATACATGGGACTGCAAAATTTGTAGGCTGTCTTCTTGCTGTCTTTGTTTTCGTCTACAAAGCCAGTTCAAAGGATACATAGGATCAGCAAACATACAATAAACAGCTTTAATAAAAAGGCCCTACCTTAGGCTGAAACCAATGTAGCTGACAAAGACATTTCCACTGATGTCTTTTGATTGATGTGTGTACTTAATTGAGTACTGTATTGCGTTCATGTTATTTGCATTGTGAGGCAAACAACAAGAGCTCACCCAAAAAAAGTGATAGCTCAGAACATAAATAAAGTATTTAATTAATTATGGTTGTGGGTGGACACATGGCAGATCATGTGCAAGCCACTGCAAACATAACAGTAGTATAATGCATTTCTCTGCCATTCACAGTCCCTTTCAGCACGATTTTACCTCTCATGCACTTTAAGAGATCAACTGGAGAAGCTGTGCGCTTTTACTGCAGGCTAAAGGCAGGATTCGTTACCTCTTCACTCCATTAATGTGCTGGCAGTGAACTCTTTCTCACTTTTTTCCCTACTGGGATGGAAAAATGATGCAATTACAACCACTACTCTGATCATTCTACTTGGAGGGCTGTCTCTTGAGAGATTTTCTATGAATACTGCTGTATCACAAAGTGATTTCACAAATGAGTAGGTGAATGTAGAATAACCTGCACTATTTCTGACAACTGCCTCTGGAGGAAACCTGGTACAGTGACACCAAACATGGCTTGTGCTTAATCTGTGTAAGGTCCCCTCTGCGTCCAAGGTCTTTTGATATACGATCACTACAAAAAAACTTTTTTTTTTATACTTGAAACACACTACAATGATACATGTTAAATCTCACGGGGAAAAAAGGTGCCATCTCACTGGGAACTAACCAAGCTGAATTCCTTTCTCTAGAAGAACTGAAATAAGAAAATCCACCTCAGTCCTGTTTTCAAATTTGAGCTATTCAGTTGAAATGAACTAATTGCAGAATGTATGGCAATGCGCTTTTACTTAATGCAGGGTGTCTAGATGCCAGAGTCTACTTGTTTTTGTGTTCAAAGATAACCCATGTCGCTTTTTATAGAGATATTAATGTATGCTGGATTTGGATCATGCTAATCAGAGTGGAAAGAGACTGATAATAACAAAGGATCAGTAGAATGAAGCAAGATCAATTTCATGGTAAATTCTTCAAAAAAGGAAAGATGTTTGACTGGAGTTTGTGTTCATGCAATACAATTCCTCTTGGGGTTGCTGAGTGCCACCATAAAATGAAAGTCATGCAAGTAATACTGACAGTACATGAAGACTTAAAAATAGGGAATCAAAGATGTAAAGTGCTGCTACTACAACAATTACTACTAAATCAAATAGCAAAACTATAGAGGTCTGTAAAGAAAATTGTTTTCAGATTGGATGGAAATCCTGACCCCTATCCATCCAATATTTTCTCTTGCTTTTTATGCTTGAATAAAAGAGCAGAGATTTAATGCAGTTTATTTAGGGTTTGATCCAAATCCCACTAAAGTTAGAAGAAATCCTTACTCTGACTTCAGGGAACTTTGCATGAGCTTTTCATCAGTTTGAGTCAGAACAGTACTGCCACAGTTTTTGAAAAGACATGGATGAGGTAATAAGACAGGAAGGGAGAGACTAGAACTATGCTTTTACCAATTACCTAGAAAATCCAATTAACCAGTGATTTAAAGAAGTGGAATGCACTGGAGTCAAGTAATTTTATCTCATTCTGTTAACAATAACACATTAGGTTGTTAAGATGAATATCATTTAAGAATCTAATACGCTTTTCATTATCCATGCCGTTTAATTTTGCATGTTAACTTCAGCAGGAAAACCTGACCAGCTAGTTTTCCTTTCCTCAGATCAAACATACAGATTTGTAGTTATTTCAAAATGTTGACGAGATTGTTTGTAAAAGATAAATTGATTTTTTTTTCATCTTGAAGATCTTTTTTATTTACAATAGAATTTGAAAATCACCTTCTGGTACCTGGACAAAAATTTGAATTTAAGATCTTAAAGGAATTTGTCCATTAGCTTGTTCTGTATTTGCCTCTGATCAATCTTAATCATCTTGAAGATTCAGATATTTTCTCCAACATTTCATGTATTGCTCCTGATTAAGTCTTAAAAATAGCAGGCGCTATTTTGCATTTTGACCTCAACATTTGTGTGCTGCTATGTTCCATTGTTTATGAAATATCTTAGTTTTAAAATTGAAGATGTAATAAGAGGATCTATATCTTTCTCTGGGGTCACTGTATGATTATGGTTGTCATACTCTCTTTGCTGTTATAAGACATCAACAACATTAAAATGTTACTGTTCAGGAATGGTACTACTTAGGAGGTCAAGAGTTAGTGAAACAATGAAGTGAATTACAGTTTCTGTCATTTTTCTTCTTTTACTATTAATGTTGAGAGCAGTCATTGATAAAGTATGTGTAATTTCTCTCTATCACTTTTGTATCTCCAGCTATTATTGTTTTGTGTGTTCCCAGTTGTGAAAAATGCTGGCATGTAGGTCTTACTCCTGGCTTTCTAACATCAACTTTTATTTTTTAGAAAAAGAAAACCGAAGCATAAGTGTGCAAACAGTATTAAGATATTCAATTTAAGGTATTACATACTTATTTAGAGTAATGAAGTTCTTAAAAATCACTTCCCTTTAACTTGCCAAGAACATAACAGATGGTTTGGTGGTTCTTTTCCAATAGGCGATGATATCATGAAAATAAGAAAACAGAAATCATAGAAGTCTAGATGTGAAAGGTTTTCCACTGGAATCCCATATTACAGAATATGAGTCTGAAAGGAATGAGATTAAGGACTACTTTCAATTAGATCAAGATAACCTATGAATATTTTTAGCAGAGTGCCAGTAGAAAACTCTGCAATCTCTGGAAGATCTATAGTTGAAGTATAGTCTAAGACTGTTGTCACAAAGTGAAAGAAAAGGATACAGATAAGTAAGTTAGGCAAAGATCTGTCCATTCTGTAAGTTCCAAGTTCAATGAAAGCCTCGGTTTCAATATGACCCTTCCCATATCTGCAGATCTTAGATGTTAAAGGCCAAAAGTTATGGAAGTTAATGGAGAATAGTATGATTAAATACCTGAATGAAGATCTGAGTGATCTCAAATCTTAGAAATGAGTGTAATATAACACACCTTCAAGGAATTATGATGGTATGGTAGCTTCGATTGTCGAAGACGCTGACAGTGATACAGTTTGCAGACAGACTCAGCTTTTTGAATTTGTTTTGTGCCTGAAAATTTGTGATATCCATGCTCATACATTCACTGGAGTATGCAACTCTGTACCCTAAGACATGCATATTTGGTACATATGTTTCTCTGTACTGAGGACCTTCTTCATCCTTTCACTTCCGACATATACAAGGGCACTTATACAGACTTAAAGGTACTAATTAAATTGTCGGAAGGCATAAAGGTTTCAACATGGCCAGAAGATACATCATATATGCATTTGTTGCGGTAGTGTAAATATGGAGTATTACTGCCTGGAATAAATGAAAAGTACTCATGCAGCATTAGCATTATGGAGACTAGCATCAGATCTAATACCATTAGCATAAATGTTCTATGCATGCAACCTTTTTTTTTTTTTTTTTTTTTTTTTTNTTTTTTTTTTTTTTTTGACAGTTGAAGTAGAAAGGAGGGTAATTCATTATTATTTTGTGTAGTTTCATTAGCTAGCACATTGTAGCTGTCAATCTTGGCTCTTTGAAATTGCCTAAATCTAGTTGCAATTAACCAAGAATGTGATTTCCAATACACTTAGTAGCAGAATCATATGTTCTCTTGCTCAGCCCAACGTGAAAAAGAAAGCAGAGAAGTTCCATGCCCAAGGACATGGGAAGTGTAACCCTATCAAATTGACTACCAATAATTAAGGGCTTTGATGCTTTGAATCATTTAGATAATAAGATTGCTTTGAAGTAAATAAATAACAAATCAGAATTTGTGGCAGTCACAGGTGTTTGGCAAGACCAGCTTGTAATCAAAAGCAAAATGAATGCATTTTACTCTGTGTAATTAGAAAAAGAAATGAAGTTTATATGCAAATTGTAAAGCGCTTTACTAAAAGATAACTGGTCAGACAGCTTTTTATAATATAAACTTTCATTTATGGGGAGAATTTGCAAAGTATCCACTTTCAATGCAATTTCTGTGCAGCTGGTTGAACTATGTCAGTCTTCCTAAGAGAGAAATTCAAATATCACTGGTACCATGCCAGTTTTGTTACAGCACAGTAAGGACAACATATGCATTTTTAAACTTGTCCTTTTCCTCCCCTCTGAAATGACAGCAAACAGAAATCACTGAAGGTTAGGCAGAATTACTTGGTGCCAGCTCATAACTGTAGTCCTTACAATAAATAAGTGAATAAAAAGCCAAACACGAGGAGATAAATTACTAGGAACTAACTGCTAATAACACATTTCAAGTATTTTGTGGACTGAACATTAATGCTAAAGAACAATGAAGGCTTTTCACCAATCTTCCATAGTCAAAGGAGGATTTCCTCACTGGCTGGCATTGCCTCTCGGAGTATTGCCCACCTTCAGAAGTCATGAATGAAGGTTATGCGTGAGATAGAAACTGCTTGGAATAGTTATGCCAAGGAGAAGATAGAGGCATGTAGTTTGGCAATGAAATGGATTTTGAAGTGAGTAGAATTTGATTTCAAGTACAACAAAGTGGGTTGAGGAGTGTGGAAGCATCAAACTAAATGCAAATTTAGAGACAGGAGTTGAGAGAAGGAATCAGAATAGGCATTCAGGGAATGGGAAGTCTAATGCAGAGAACAGAAGAGATAATGCATGAAGACACGCTGAAATTGATTTTTACAATGTTTTTTTTTTTGAAATGATGGCCTAGCAATTTCAATACATTGTGACTAAGAAGCATGGAATTAGCTGACATATCCAGAATTTGACATTTTTAATGTTGAATACTTGCTAATAATCACCATTATTGGAGATAACACATCTGATGTGTATTCTGTTCAAATATATTAAGATATCTTCATCATTGTAGGTCATATGAAAGAGAAGGACAGAAGAAATAAACCTCTATGTCATTAATGCAGGATTTGTTGCCTTTAAAATAAAAACCTTGATTCTCATGTAGTGAAAATATTAGTGAACAGAACTGTAAGCATCCTTTAATTGCATGTCACTTAAAGTCATTTGCTTGTTACTAATAAAGTTCATCTGTACTCACTTGCAGTATGGTATATCTGTCTTTCTTCATTCTAGAGCTGACTGAATTACTGAATTGGTTACCATCCATCCACACGCTCTTTGTAAAGTCTTTTAGAAATTTTTTGTTTGAAAGGCAGTGCGCTGCTAAAGTGTTGTTTTAAATACTAATCTCTTATATCCACTATTTTTGCCTACTTTTAATAGTAGCTGACCTTTCGGTTTTGTAGAGCATCCAGTTTCTTGATTAATATTACAATACCTCACCTTTATGACTAGTTATGCTCCCTTTCTCTCAGCTAGTTTTCACTGGAAGTAGATTCTATGTCTATTAATTATTTTCCATTGAATTTGGCCCCAGCCAGTAACCTTGCTTATTAAGAAAAAGAAATAATTACATATATAGTGAGCTGTAAGCTTTTGCTTAATTAAAATATACATATTTCATAGAGGGAATAATTAGCAGATTATTTATATCACAATACGAAGAATGACCCAGAAAGGCCTAAGGATTCTCCTTACTAAACACTTTTTGAATATTCATTATCATTTTAAATAATCTTTGTCAAACTCTAAGTTGTAATAGCATTGTATCAGCTGTGAAAAAATCTTTTTTAATATTCCTGCTATTGACCAATTCTTTGACTACACACAATTCTTGATGTATAAAATTTTGTAACTGCTCCTGCATCATTTATAGAGATCAGAGGAAATCTTAAATCTGCAAGTATACAGATGTCACTTCTACTGAGCTGGTGAAATTTCAGTGGGGCTAGGTGAAGTTTGTCCTACTGAAGGCTACGTGCAGTTTCAGTGCCTTGAAGCATTTCTCTTTTTCTTTTTTTTACTGCTATCATCCCGTGTTGCTGTCAAGCAGGTTCCATGTTCCAACTTAGCAGTGATTTCATTAGTGATTGATGAAACAGTCGATAAGTACCATCTTTATCTTTCCTCTCTTCAGTAGCTCTTTAGGCCTTCACAACTGCAAGTAAGAAAATAGATCTTCTTTTCTTGGAATAGCTAATCTTTTTCTACAGGTGGTGATTTCATGCAAGTGGTATGGAATTGTCGCTATTACACTGTGTTCTGTTCATCCATCTCCTATGTCACTTGCTTATTCTCCTAATACTTACTAGTACTACCTAGTACTTGGTTAAAATCTTTTTGAAGGAAGACCCATCTTTTTTTTTTTTCTTTGTTTCCTTATTGTTTAGCAGAGGGGGATTTTGGCCATGTTTGAAGATCTCCGCCACTACCACAATAAAAAAAATGTATAATGACTGTGACAAATGCTTAAGCAAGTCTCACTCTATCCCATATGAGGGAGTGCAATAGAATCATACAATCACAGAATCATTTGAGTTGGAAAGTGCCTTTAAACGTCATCTGGTCCAACTCCCCTGCAATGAGCAGGGACATCTACAATTTGATCAGGTTGCTCAGAGCCCGGTCCAGCCTGACCTTGAAAGCTGCCCCTAATACATACCTAAGTTGATTTGTTTATGATGCAGCGTCATATGGTCTTCTCACATTCAGTGATTTAGCACAGAAAACCTTCACCAAAATCACTACATGATGGGAAATTCATTTTAGAGCTATGTTTTGAAAATTATGCATGAGACTTCTTGGAAAGGGAGAGATTTTAAACTAAGCATTTATTCTTGAAAATGAATATTTTCAGGTTGTGCTCAAAAATAGATAAGCATATTATTAGGGGAAAATAATAGTAGCTACAACACATATTTAGAGATGAATACATCACAAATACCAGCTTTTGAAAACTGCATAACTTTTAATTAAAAGAGTGAGTTAAAAATGATATACGTTATACTGTGGCAGAAGCCATCTCACAAGGTGGTACTATCAAATACTCAATTATGGTATGCAATTGTTGAAATTAAAAGGAGAGAAGGTAAAATTTTATTAGAGAATTATCATTTACACAGCAGTTACAGCAAGATAATAACGTGATGTGGATTCCCAGGTTCTAATGTCTAAGTAAAGGAAATACTGAAAAAAGCAGATCATGAGAAGTTCTGTACATTCCTTTCTCCGTTTGTCTCCAACTGTAGATCAGGACATCTGTTGTTGCCAAGTGGTGAGCCCAGAAATTGATTGCAAATTAGGGGCATATGATTTTACTAAAGACAGAAACTGAATTACGATTAGACCGTATCTCCAAATATCACCAATATAAAAATACATAAGCTTCAGATGGATTCAGCCCTTTTATCTCACACAGAGTATTCCAAAGATAACAAAATTGATATAACAATTCATCTGTTACTTTGTCAATAAAAATGCCTTTGAAACATTTTTATTTTATCCATTCTCATTCATCTAGCAAGGCTCATCACTATATTGTTCTTTCTAAATGTGAAAAAAAAAAAGAGTAAGAAAGAGAGAGGCAAACTATCATTCAGTTTCAATGCCTCACTGCCTCACTCAATTCCAAAACTTTATTTCTTTTATCAAGGGGTCAGTTATTTATAAACCTCTGTGCTGAAAGGTGTGAGATTTCTTTTTTTCTTTTTTATTTCAGCTTGTGAGTTACGCACACTTTTTAAAGAACTCACATGTTCTCTAGTTGAAAGAGCCAATCATATGCCCAAGGAAATATATAATAAGAACTGGCTATGGAGTATTTCCACTTCTTGTTTGTTGAAAAATACCCAATAGTAGCTATGACACTTACTTAGAAACAAGAAAAGACTTTCTTCAATTGGCAGAGTTCCACATACACCTTGTTGAAAAGAAACTGCAGTCTGGCTCAATTCTGTTTCAGTAATAAAAAGCTCTTTCAGTCTGCACCCAGAGGAGTCTGTCCTTCCTTCCTATTTAACAATTGTTAAAGGAATATTGTTTGAGACCTCAATCCTCATTTTAGCTTCTATTCCAGATTTAGACTCTGGCTGAGAGTACTGGCTCACAGGAAGCTCAGATTTTCTTCTTAGCTTGGTCACAGACTTCACTGTGAGATTTAGAAAAGATCCTTTCATTGCAATCTTCCTAAAAAATATGATAACATGATACTTACCAAATTAATAAATTACTTTGAGATTCTTGGAAGAGTCATTTTAATAAAAACAGGTAAGTAAATTAGGAAATATTTTTAATGAAATCAGAATTCAATACAAGAAACCACTGATTACAAAGAATTCTGTCACTTAGCTGACTTAGATGTGAAACGTCTTCTAAAATTGTCGAATCACTTCACACGTTACAAATAGCAGTGTTTTACTTGGTAGATTGACAGTATGAAATATGCATTACTTTTTGTCCCATTCAAATTCTTCCTATTTTGACTCTTTTTTTTTTTTGAATTGAAATAGGAAATGACTTTGAAACCTTGATATTTTCTGAAGAAATTAAATTTTACATTTTAAATGGTTAAATACCATTTCTAATTATTACTATGAGCCATTTTTGCGACAAGATATTTGAGAATCATGTTTGACTCTAGGCTAGAGAGTTCAGACCTTTAGTTCCGTGCTTTGACTACCTTGTGTGGCCTGATAGTAATTACTGTATCCTTTGCTTTATCAAGAAATTGTCCTGTTGGTCTCTGTTAGCAGGTAAAGAAGGTACAGAGAAATGGTAAGAAACATCAATTTCATATAGCATAAAGCTTATACCTAATAAAAAATAAGCAGGAATTTGTTCCAAGTTCTCTCCCCCAATAAATCTAATGCACTTTGATTCCTTTCATTGTATTTTTCAGATAAAAGCAAAACATGAAAGACTTTTCTTTTGCCTTAACATTTTTTTTCAAGTTTTTAGAAGTACAAAATGTGATGTATACTCCTGAAGCCACATTTAATGTTTCTGTTTCTGTACAGGACCAAGAGCAATATATCTCTGGTTTCTGTCAGCTCACAGAGGCACTTCTAATTTGCTCTGAATTGATAGTTTTCAATTCCATTCCTTCAAAGACAACCCAGGTGGCAAGCTCCCATCCACCAACTCTCTGAAAAGACAGTATGAGCAGATGCTTCTGGCTTCATGAGTCAACATCCTTGTTTTCTATATAATTCCAAGAATACACTCTCCTTTTCTTTGAAGACTGTGTGTATGCACTGGGATAAGTGAGTTTTGTTAGCAGATGGAAAGTCACAGGTGGTTTTGCACAGAAGCATAATTAAATTGCATTGATTGAATTAAATGGATAAGAAAGATATGGCCTACTCATATCATCCTGAATGGAACAGATAGAATGCAGCTCCATACTCTGGCAGCAACTACTTTGCACTTTTTGAAAGGGAAATTAATCTGGAGTGAACTCACTTGGTGATCCCTGACTCTGAATCCTTCATCAAAATTATTCCTCTATCAACTTGGGATGAGAAAGAAAGTCATTCACAGACAGCGGGTTTGTTAGTTTTGTATTTTTTTAATGTGTTTTTGTATTAGCATTTATGCCAGTCACAAAGATGTTGATAAGAGAAAAGATTATGTTATTGTACTAGATAGAATTGACTCATATGTGATGGGAAGAGCATGCTGATCAAAAATAATTAAAGAGAAAAGAGAATTATTAAAGATTAAGAGCTATTTAATTGCATACTAAGTATCATAAGCTTTGCCATAGTATGAAGGAACACACTGTAGTTGCTTCTTTTGTGTTGCAAATCTGACCTCAATTTACACAAAGCAAGAACCTAGGTAAAGTTTAAAGAGTCTAGAGATCAGGACTTTGATGTCTGCAGCTAATATTTGCAAAGAAGTTACTTTGCCTTTTACTTCTCAGATTATAGATCATTAAAATAGAACACATAATAACTACCAGTATTGCTAAATGTCTAATGCAGGAAGGTGTTTGAACAACCACGACTCTGTATGATTGAAATTACTGTCTTGTTCACAGGAAATACTCAGAACTCAGTTTAGGGAGGCATCAAGCTCTTCCAGATGGGTCATTTTGCATCAGTTGACTGAGTAAATTAAAATCAGAGATTTGTGGGAATGGGACTTAATTCATTAACTGAATTAAGTTAGTCCCATGAAAACATCAAACAAAAGTCACTACAAAAATTCTCTTAAGAGTTTTATTCCTTGTTGGAGTGGAAGTGGGTCCCTGAGTCACGACACGATCTCAATGTTTGTGGTCGTGCTCGCTTTAATCAGATTGTGTACAGCATATATGGGCATACGACAGAAACAACAGAAACACGTGGACAGCATGCATTGGCTATAGGCATACAACAGAAACATGTGGGCAGCATGCATTGGCTATAGCGTCCCAAGCGCGCGCGCGCGTCTTCTCCTTGTTCTGATTGGATTCAGAGTCCTCATCACGCAGACAGATGTAGCCGGTCACCACCCACTTGTAGCGTATCCGGAGTCCGGATACGCTTCCTCTTCTAGGTGTTTACAAGGAGTGGCCTAAGGGAGAGGCTCATAGCCTGGGTTGCTCAGGTTAACCAATTCATGTCCTCGCTTTGCCAAGAACTCCTCCACAATTCCTGTAGTATGGGCTACTGTAAGGGTTTTCCTCATAAATCACAGAACTATACTGTAACTTCCCAAGTCTCTTTAGTCAGCCAACCTTGTCTAGAAACCCCATAAGAAGAGATATATTATGAGATACTGTGTTCTTCCACTTCCAGATGGAAAAAAATGGAAACATTTTCCTAAGAATTTCATTTTTATTTCCTGCTTGTGGTAAAATTCAGAAGTTGAACATCATACCTTAGTCCGAAGGGTTTCGAATTGTTTGCTTTCAGTATTTGGAAAAGTTTGAGATGTTTTGTCTCCTCTCCCTTTCCTTTTCTCTTGGGCAATGAGCAAGGGACACTTACATAGAGAGATACTGGTTTCACCTGTATCATTGCAAGCACCAGCCTCACCTACAGGAGAGAAAACACCAGCAACCAAGCTCCCCAGCGTAGTAACCATGGTACTTATGGATTATATGTGGTACTAGTTTCTCCTGAGGCAATTAGCCAGTTACTATCTCATAAATAACCTGACCCTCAAATTGCCTCAATAGCATGGGATTTCAGTAATTCAGCCACCTATGTGTTAGCAGTCTGCAGAATTCTCAGAGAGCTTTTATGGTAGTGACAAGACATGAGTCTCCTGTCTATATCGGGGGGCACAGGCACGAAAATGGCTATCTTCTACCCAGACAAATTTCTCCAGGGTAGAAAGCTAATTTCCGTTTCCAATCTCTTTCTCCTTGCAGGAAGTCCCAGCTACATATCAAATAGGTAGCAACCATCTTGCACAGTGCACTGCAGTCCATCAGAAGTTAAGCTGAGACTAACATCTGATCCAGGCCTGTGAGCTGAAACTCCACAGAGGCCTTCAAACCACAAGACAAAGGCTTAAACTTTGAAGCTGTCCAGCTTCCCTGCTATTGTGCTAAAATTCTATTTTACGTAGAATTGTCTTCAGAGTTAAAGTACCTAAGGGACTCTGATGTGTGATAATAAAGGAGAGACAGATTTTTTTTTTTTTTGAATGCCTTTAACATAGAACTAATCTGAAAATTCCAGATAATGATAATAATATGAGATACTGTTGTGGGATTTACTGCACAGATTCCTCAGCAGACCATCAGAAACTTTGTAGGGATCGTTTTCAGAAGGGGAATCAAAAATCTCAAATTCCCACACAATCCACTCAAACCTCTTTTCCAAACTGAACTGCAGTTCAATTCAGCTGTATTTGCATCTCTATTCTGATGATTAGAAATATTCAAGTGGGTATTTCCTCACTCTGATGAATGGAAAGTAAAATTGATTCCATATTCATCGATAAACAAAGATATTCATTATTTGCCATTTTGTTACTTTAGTCATGTAATAGAGAGAGAGAACCATGTGGCTTTGGTGAACAGTTGCACACTATGGATAGAGAATGGTGAAAGGTAATAGTTCATAAAGATGTAGAGATTGAAATATTTTGGAAAATGATTCAGTAATATACGATACAATTTACTGCTTTGTTAAATATGTTAGCACAATTGAAACAAAAATCAAAGCTGCTGACTACATGGCTCACGTTCTCTTCTGTCCACGTTGGCACCAAACTGCAAATAAACAAAGCAGGTGATACTGAAAGTAAGCTTTTCAATGAAAGCAATCTAGTGTGCTTAGTTTTACTGGACACCTGGGACTCCTTTTAGTCGCCCACATTCTAGGGGCATCTCAGGCATTCAAGGGGCACATGTAGACTTCTAGTAGCATTCAAGATATTTGCAACATTCATATAGGCAAATGACATGACACCTATGACAGGGCAGCATGTGCCTTTCCAGAAGGCCAGTTAGGAACACTCCCCCTGCCTCTCCTAATTACTCTAGAACTGACCTGAAACTTCAAATAAGTTAGTTATTTCTATGTTATGATGTTGAAAATGTTTGTACTTCTTTGTTGACCAGCAGTACAAAGCTGAATCAGGTAAAGCATCTTCTGGATCACATCTTACTGTCCAACATGTGTCTAAACATGATGAAATGCTGTAACCAGAAGTTTGTACCTCTGTTGTACTATTTACTGTATAAACAGAAAGGACACCCCAGCCCAGGGCATCAAATAAATTAATAATGCACAACTGATAGCTAGCTGAAAGGTTTGTCTGCTGGTTGGGGCCCAGATCAAAAGGGCCATTGACAGGCTAAGGCAAGGTGCAAGTGCAAGAGCTTCTACTTGAAAACAGCTCCCATGGGTCAGCCCTTGATGAAGCCTCCCCTGCAGAGTGTCTGGCAGTCCCTCCCTGGTCACAAGAAGGAAGAGGAGCAGCCCCTAGCTGTGCTCTAAGTTTGTCCTGAGCTCAAACAGGCAAATCCTCTGGATGTGCTCAATGTCCTGACAGATTTTTTATCTAGCCACTTCCAGCACACTGCAAATAAATTACTTTGCAATTGCAGAAGTGTAGGGATGTGTAAAGAATCAATTAGGAAGAGTCAGCTCATAAAATGTAATTTGTTAAAACACAGTAATTTGGTTATTAGTAATTGCTGCTATCTTTCCTAAAGATTTTTGACTTTCAGAGGGTTAAACAACTTCTGTTATCACATTGTCTTCTAATGAGGAAGACAGGGAGAAGGAATGTAACATTAAACTCTCCAGATTTATTGCCTAATTTTCGGAGTGTTTTGCAATGCTCAGATTCAACTCTGTTCTCCAAGACAATGAAATGTCAAAAGATTGATTTTATTTCGTGAAAATCTACTAGAGGAAATGACCTCAGCAGGACAAATGGAGAGTATATCTTTCTTGGAAAACAATTCAAAATTAGCTGGGTTTATTTTATATTTTTCCATTTTTTTCATTTATAACAACTTAAGGCTACAGTCTGGATAAAAATTAGTCATCTGATTCAATGTGAAAGAATATTTCAGCTATAACTGGAAAAAATAAGAAGAGGTGAAGACAAACTATATAAATTAGTTTATTTGAAAAAATGTCTATAGTCCTAGAAAAAGTGATGAAGTCATTTGATTAAATTATTTCTAAAAATGTGACCCAAACCAGTATTGAATGAATGTCTTTCAGTATCACAACTTCATCTTCACCCAAAATAATGTCACGAACTTTACAATTCCATTATTATGCTGAGCTCTCTGTAATAACAATGTGGTTTAATATGTAACACTTTGGCCATTGAAAGCTACTTGTTATTCAGGGTTTTTAAACTGGTAAGTGCTATGAATTAGTAGGTACAATGATCTCACATGCCAGAGGTTCCTGATTTTTACCCTATTTCTGTCACTGACTTGTCTTGAGACTGAAGTCCTTCTATTTCACCTCTCTAAAATAGGACTGAATTACTTTAAATACATAGTGATGAAATAATGAATGCTTACACAGAGATTTGAGAATATAAAGTGCTCTATAAATACCAAGCATTATTATTTCCAGTCTATAATGGAAGAATGCAGTCCTGGAAGGAAACCAACAATGAATTCAAAGCTGAGGGATGAAAATTAATGATTTCAGTGAAAAGAGCAAATTTAGCCTGAGACGTGTGTGTTGTATAAACACATTTTTACAGACGTTAGAACAGATAAAAATGTTTCCAAGTTACACAAATCCCATCAAAAATATAACTATTTCTGCATTAAAATTAAAAACCAAAAAGATCTCAAAGTTCACAAATACATTGCGTAATAGTAATCTATTTCATAGGAAATTATATGGGATTCTAAGCAAGACTTCTGTTTCATTTCATTGAGTGGAAAAAAAAATCAAAACATTAAGTAAGGAAAGGAAGGAGATGATAGTTATACACAAATGTATACTTAGAACTTTGCACAAGGTATTAGGCATTTCACAAAATGATCTCTGTAATCTCTCAGTTAACATTATCTAATGTAACACATGCTTACAGGTGCATGGGCTGTGGAATAATACTTCCCCCCATCTTCCCTGTTACAGTTACAGAATGTGTGTATTCTGGTACAATACAGTAGTCCATACTTGACCTGTAGTATCTGTGAGGCTTATCAACACTGTGATCATTGCTGAGCATTTAGGACATCAAAGTCTGATTTGCTGTCTGATTTTAAACATAACTTCTTTAAGCATATCTTTTTTCTCTGAGTCTCTTTTTCATATCATTCATCTTTTTCCTTGAATAAGCTCTACTGTGGAGCAGGCAATGTCATTGGTACATGTTCTCGTGCCTTTCCAAACACAAGGGTCCTGATTTCAGTCTATTGAGGCCCCTGCAATACTTGTAAGGCCAGAAAAATGTCATTTGGTTATAATGAGAGATGGACAGAGAGAGGGAGAGAGGGAGGGAAGTTGATTTGATAATCAGAGAAGTTAACAGCTTAAATTGAATAGTCTTGATGATATTCAAGAAACCAAATCTGGAGCAATAATGCCATTTCTCCACTCATTTGCCATCTAAATCAGGAAAAATAAGCTCATGAAGCATTAGCCCATCTGAAAGCCTTATAAACAGGGAATTCTTTTGTAGATGTCCAAAACTGATCTAGCCTGAACAGCTCTGAGTAGGGCAAGCCTTATATTTACTATTTTCAGGACATAGTCTTGAGAGGAAGGGATGGCTTCCATTGTTATAAGTGTTCTGTGCAAAGTTTTGCTAGTGGTATATATAATTTTGAATTACCTGCTGGAATGGTCAATGAAAAACAGATTGAATTCTTGGACTTTTAGCTGTGCATTGCACAAATGAAGTATTCTGACTCTAGGATCAGAAAGCATGTAGGGTTTGGGATTTCTGGGGCAAATGGAGGCTGGCTCTTTTCAGAAGTGGGGAGGAGTAAGATATGTGAGTGTAGGCATGCAGTGGTGCTCCTAGCTCTTTGCTTTAACACATTATTTAGTTTTATTTAGCTCTGGTAATAAAATCCAGTTCTGGAGGGTCATCTGCAGAGTAAATCTCAGCTCATGAAAAAGAGTGTCTGTTCCAGGTTAGAAGGAGAGGAAACCCCAGGAGTGAGATGTGGAGTTCCTTAGCTGGAAATCTGAAAGTGAGTGAATGTCTGAGTGGTGACATTCTGTGAGTAGCACTCAGAGGTAGGAAGGTTTAGTGGATTCATGAAACTACACCTTTTTTCACCAGCTCATCACTTTCTTGGATGTTCTTTGGGGAATAAAATAATAAGGAATAAATTAACATAATTTTTCTATAGGCTTAGCATCTTTCAGAATAGGACTGAACCCAATCTCTCCATTACTGGGTTCAGAGGAAAAATGTTTTCACATGAAGGAATGATTGTAGAAACCTACAGCTGCAGAGAGAGGTTAGGATTTGAATCTCACAGTGCTTAAAACCTTGTAGAGAGTTGAGTGTTGTTGAGTGTTTCCTGCTGGCTAACTTGCAGTTACTTCTATCATGTCCTTTTTTTACTGGATTCCAGCATAATTTATTGGTACACAGCCTAAGTGAAGAATAAGATTTTAAGATTATACTTCTGAGGGGCAGAACTTGATTGAGGTAGAGTCTTGGCAGTTCTAGCAGGTGAAAGCGTGTCTCTAAAATCTCACTACAGCCTTACACACCAGACTTCTTCCTTCTCATAGATCCCTTTGCAGCGTGAACAATAATAGTGTGAGAGAAAATGAGATTTTTAACAACTTATGTGTTACTAATCCAAACTATGATAAGCAATGTAGTTAAGGGAGTTATTTTTAAAAATGCATGCTTTTTAATCTTAGCACTGTGAAATTGTTATACTATAGAGATCAGAAATAGTAATCTAAATAACTGGTTGGAAATTTCCAGCAAGCGCTGAAATGTTTTCACTATACATTGGATAATTGAGTGTTTTGTGAAACAATGGCTTGAACCATGACTTTCCATGATACCTGGTGCTAAAATCACTAGGAGATACAGTCAATTTTATGCCTTTCTTTTTTTAGTCTTGTAGGCTCAATTAATTAATATTTATACAAAACTGAACAAATCTAGCACTGGTGACTGAAAAAGCTTTGTTTCCTAATAACAGATGTGTTTGAAGGTAATGGATTCAGCTTGTTTTGTGTGCAGAGACTGGACTGTCTCGTGGGAAGTTTTGCTGTGGAAGGTAGGATGCAGTGGAAGCATGTCTGGTGGGTGTACAGTTGTCTGAACCTGATACTGGAAAGCAGAGCTGTGTTCAGGAGTACTAACACAAACCATTGGAGTTTCTGGTGGCAGATCCAGACAGAACACTCACCCTTCGCCTACTCATAGTATTTTTTATACCATTGCAAAGCAGAAAAGAGACAATAGTGTCAGGATTTTCCCAGACTGGAAAAACTGGGTATGTTCTCCCAGTTCTTGTGAGGGCAGCAGGACCCATAGCTATCACAGCGCAAAGAGCCTGGGTGAGTGGTTATTGTGGTGGACTTGGCGTTGACTGCCTCTGAACGGTGGATCCAGTACAGGTCCCAGAAAGGGACAAGCAGAGGAGCTGCAGGCAGAGCCACACAGGCCATGCAGCAGTCAGCACCCTAATGGGGCAACTCCTCTGTGCAGGGCTGCCTGGGGATGATGCCTTTGTGGTTTTCACAGCCACAGGGCACTTAGTGGAGCTGGTGCCCCAGAGCACAGCCATGTCTAGGCCCTGGGGCTTTTAGAGAGTGTGCTGCTTTCCAGGCTGGGCTTCTCCTGTGGGGGATGCGCTGCTCATGGCCCTGAGTCACAGGGAAAGGAGAAGAAAGGTGAGATTTAGAGTTTCTTTGTCAGAAATCTGCAGGGAGGAAGATGAGCATACAAAGCAAGTGAGGAGGGACACTAGATGGTGTAGTTACATGGGCAGCAGAGGGCAGCTGCCACAGTGGGGAAGACAGGAAGCTGGTGATTCCTGGCAGCAGAAGGAAGGTTTCTGGTTCACCTTCATAGCCATCACTGTGAGATAGGCTCAATGCTGTTCACTGGAGAGAACAAGCAAGACCTTTTGGAGATCCACCAGGACTATCTGAAGAACCTAACATACACATAAAGTGGAAAAGGTGAGTAATAACTTCAGAGATTTCCTTCATAGTGACAGCAATCTGCTCACCCTACCTGGTATCTGAGGAAGTTTACAGAATTACAGAATCACAGGGGTTGAAAGGGACCTCTGGAGATCTTGTAGTCCAACCCCCTGCTAAAGCAGGTTCCTTAGAGAACGTTAGAGAGGCAAGTGTAGAGTAGGTTACACATGAAAGTGGCCGAGTGGGTTTTGAATATCTCCAGAGAAGGAGACTCCACAACCTGGGCAACCTATTCATAGAGAACTTTGTCACGCTCAAAGAAGCCTTTCCTCATTTTCAGGTGGAAATTACTGTGATCCACTTTGTTCCCAGGTTCTAGAAAAAGGAATGTTGTAGCAAGACTGCTCAGGTTTGTTGTTTTTCTGTGAGGGCATGAACAACGCTGCTAGGGTAATCTGGGTGGGTTGAGAGTGACTTCCAAGCCTGTGGGGTGAGAATGGAAAGCAGAAGAGCTCAGGTGGTATCTCCTCAGTCCTTCCAAAAAGGAGGCAAGGCTTGAGCAGAAGTGGACTTAGCCAGCAGGTCACCTGGCTACACGACTGGTGCTGCATGCAGGGATTTGGCTTCTATAACAGTAAGCTCTTTAAGGAGCAAAGGATGCTGAGCAGGGAGATATGACTGAGTGGGGCAACAGATTGTTTCTAAACAACCTTAAACTATGGATCCCAAGATAGGATCATGTTGTGAGTTTACCTTAGTAGGCAGCTAAGCACCACACACTCACACTGTACTCCCCACAACAATGGGATAGGGGAGTCAGGAGGGCAGAAGTGAGAAAACTCATGGGTTGAGATAAAGACAGTTGAACAGATAAATCATAAACTGCATGTGCAAGCAGAACACAATTAAGAATTCCTGGTCTACAGGGTTCAACAAATTGTGATCAATGGTACCAAGTCTGGCTGGTAGCCAGTAACTGGTGGTGTTCCTCAAGGATCAGTACCGAGACTAGGATAGAATGTACTTTCAGTAAGTTTGCAGACGGCAGTTAATTGTAGGGAGTGATCAGAATGCTGGAGAGTGGGGTGAGAGAAGCAGAAACCTCATGAAGTTTAATAAAGGCAAATGCAAAGTCCTACATCTGGGATGGAATAACCCTGTGCAACGATAAAAGCTGGAGACTAGCACTCTAGGAAGCAACTGTATGTAGAAGGGACCTGGGGGTCACAGTGGACAAGAAATTGAACATGAATCAGCAGCGTGACCATAGAGTAAAGAAAGCCAATGGCATCGCTAGCTGTATTAATAAGATTGTAGCTGGTAGATCCAGGCAAATGATCCTTCTCCTCTCTTTAGAACTTGCATCTAGAGTAGTGTCTAGTTTGGGGCTCACAATCTCAGGACTGACATCGACTTAATACATGATTTCAGTTACCAAGATGTTCAGGAGGCTGAGGAGTACTGTATATGAGGAGAGCTGGGCCTGTTCAGTGCTGAGAAGATTTTGGGGAGACTATATTGTTGTTTACATCTAGCTCTTCTTAGAGGTTTAGAGGTGCACAGTAGTAGAATGAAAGACAACAGAGAGAAGATGGAAAATATAAATTTTTGACTGGATATTAGGGTGTTTTTTTTTTTTTTTTTTAACCAGAAGTTCATTATATTGAAACAGAAATTGCTCAGAAATGTTNGCAACTGTATGTAGAAGGGACCTGGGGGTCACAGTGGACAAGAAATTGAACATGAATCAGCAGCGTGACCATAGAGTAAAGAAAGCCAATGGCATCGCTAGCTGTATTAATAAGATTGTAGCTGGTAGATCCAGGCAAATGATCCTTCTCCTCTCTTTAGAACTTGCATCTAGAGTAGTGTCTAGTTTGGGGCTCACAATCTCAGGACTGACATCGACTTAATACATGATTTCAGTTACCAAGATGTTCAGGAGGCTGAGGAGTACTGTATATGAGGAGAGCTGGGCCTGTTCAGTGCTGAGAAGATTTTGGGGAGACTATATTGTTGTTTACATCTAGCTCTTCTTAGAGGTTTAGAGGTGCACAGTAGTAGAATGAAAGACAACAGAGAGAAGATGGAAAATATAAATTTTTGACTGGATATTATGGTGTTTTTTTTTTTTTTTTTTTAACCAGAAGTTCATTATATTGAAACAGAAATTGCTCAGAAATGTTCTAGAATCTCTGAACACGGAGATGATGATTTAACTGGACATAGCTTGGTTTATTAGAATTTATTAGGGTCGTGGTTTGACCCAGCAGATTGCTAAGTTCCACACAGTTANTTCTCTTCTGAGGCCAAAACATGGCTTCATACTAGACACTATGAGAAAAGTAATTTCTGTTAGAAACTAAGACGATTAGATATGTTTTGAGAAGGAAGTTGGACTACATGATCTCCAGAGGTCCCTTCCAACCTAAATTATTTTCTATTTTCATGCAGAAAGATATATTAATTTTATCAACCATTCCATATTCTTGGTAAAAGGTGGTTTGGTAATTTTCTGTATGAAAGGGGTAATATAAATGCAATGGCTTACTATTACTGTTGTTATTATAATTATTACAAGAATTAATCTTGCATGAGTGAAAACTTGTAGTAAATACATAGAAGAACTAGGAGTCTGTTTGCCATACAGAAAACCAATGCAAATGCAAACCTGTGTAAAAGCATAAATAAAAAAATATTATTGCAAGATTAACAATCTGACGGTAACATGCTGCTGCCAAACTGCCATCTCCATGAGTTAATCTTTCATTTAATCTCTGGATTTACTGTAGCTGTTGTGTTGGGAATTCATTTACGATTGAATTGAGATCCTTTTGCTCTCATTCCTCATGCTACAACATAATAAACACTTTTATTGCCCAAGTTTCTTCCGTGTGTATATTATTAGGAGTCACAGAATTTGTCTTATAGCTGACTGCAGGAAATCAGTAAGAGGAGACATTTTTTAAAAATACAGAAAATCCTGGAAGATTTTCATACACCCAACCAATGAATGTATTAAGTGCTATCACAATAAATAAATAAATAAAATTCATAAATATCTGCTGGTCCCTAGTGCCTTAGAAATGAAAATTACTGCATTTTCACTTTTATGTTCTCTCCAAATATTGTCCTAGAATAAGTCTTTTCTTGCTTTGTTAGAAAAGCCTTGATTAACTACTGATACTGAGTGATAGGAAGTATTGTTGGAATCAAACAGAAATAGGAGCTTGGAAATACTTCTGAAAATAGCATGGTTTTAACATCAAGAAAAATCTTCCTCTGCCTCACTTTTGAAAGTTTCTAAAGCCTTGTCATAGGACTTGATCCATAATTTCTGGGATATAGTGGAATTTCAGAGTCAGTTCTCTGTGTTCTTCAAGTCCCTGTAAAAGGTGCTAAAAATTTTACTTTGTGAGTGAGACAATGCAGCAGTTGAACTTCCTGGTTTTCTTCAACATTATATTTATCACTTAATGTCTTTATTTTCCCCAAAACTATATTAGAGTGCCAAGAAATAATATTTTACCCCTTATCTTATTTAACATGCTTATTCAACATATAATAGTTCTTCAGTTATTTGCTACCAAAAATAACTATTCCTTTCCTCTCTTCCCCTCTCCTCTGCTTTTCAGAGTTCTTTTTGGCATGAAAATAATGTTTATGCAATTTAGAAATTAAATTCTGGCATTTGTTTTTGTTTTGTCTTACACATTTCTTACTCTAAATAAAATCATCATTTAAAAGCATGAAAATCATAATATTTTATTTAAAAAATCTCAGAATAAGTATTGTCTGGAATTCAGGTGCTTACAAATGATGAGAAAGAAATCCTTGTACATTTTCTAAAAAACTGTCTGTTGACATCTTCAAAGTAGGTAAGAACTCTGTGGCTTGTTAATTAAACCTGACTGGCTGAGGTTTCCAGTAAAGTTTAATCATCAAAGGGAGTTGTGATGTAGATTCAGTAGGTGTAATTATGTCTAGAATAAAATTAAGAGTGGAGCTGTAATCATTTTTTATAAAAGACTCAGCCAGTTACTGTCCCTGGACCATATTTGACGCCCCAGCACTTCTTCCTTGACAGATACGTCCACTTTTGCAGAAGCATGGTTCTTCAGTGCCAGGAATGATAATGTCAATGAACATTAACAAGTTGCAGTGTTGTTTAGCTTTATTCAAATAATAGGTCTGTGCCAATCCAGGATAGTGGGACCGAAGGCAAGGTAAGGAGTGGTTCTACCAGCCACTCATTTGAACTATCTTGGGATAGGCAGGGCTAGATTGCCGGAGCTAAAATAAATGTTAGGCATCTTTCTCCTCCGCTAGCTGAAGACTCAAAGTCTGCCTACAACCCAAACATTTCTAATATATTTTTAGCTTCTTTATTGTGGGCTGATCACAGTTTTTATTTAGTTTTAGTCGGTTAATGTTCCTCAATGAGTGATTTATATCAATCACTTGCCAATGGATTGCTTATAAAAGACAGCACCTTTCTTTTGCTCCATTTGCTGCTCTAGTCAGCTAACTGTTCAGTTTTGTCACATAGTGTATTTCTGTTTCCTTTTTGAAAGATCTGAGTTTACTCAGGAATCTTTTTGTCACTATCCATAATTAATTTCTCATTATCATAGAAAAGAACTGCTTGAGTGCAGACCCCAAAATTAAGTATTATGCTTATTTTTACCCCATCCCTTTAATGTGAATTGTTCTGGGAAAACATTTCACTACCTTGATATCTTTCATTTGGTTATTTGATTGAAGGAGTTAAATGGGAAATGCATGCATGTGTGCCCACTACATAGACAATAACATATCACAGACAGCTGAAAAGTCTATTAATTTCGCACACATATTTATCGCACCAACTTTCTCCTTCAGAAAAAAAAAATGTAGCACAGCAGTTCCCCATATAGAAATAAAACTTCTAGATGAATTCACTTGCAAGGGAAGGCTAAAACTAACATCTGTTAAGGTTTTGATGTAAAATGAATAATATTAGTCTGAAAGGTAACTTATTAACATAGGTGGGGGGCCAGAGAGAGAGAAGAAATAAAAGAATTAGAGCATAAGTGAACAGCTAGCAGCAATAGAAAGGCCATTTAAATGTGTGGTACAGAATTTTTCTTCCCCTGTCTCTTCCATACGGTGAGTGGTTTGTCTTATATGCCTTGGGAACATTCTACTCTTTCCCTGCTGTTAATTACTGTATTAATACACTTAAAATGTTTAGAGGGGAGGATGGGTAAGCTGCTTGAAATTATTTCCAAGCAGTTCTTTCAATTCAGATGCTTCTGTCCTCTCTCCAAGCTCTACCTCTCCTATTCACTCTTTCTTTCTCTCCTCAATTTGTATCTTTGCTGAGCACACAGAAGAAAGAGAAGCTGGGGATCTATAACACACTTAATTCTTCAGCAAGTGGGGATCAATATTCAGGAAACAAGGCCTGCCCTACCCTGATAACCATAAACATCCCATCTATCACTGGGCACCTCAGAGAAACTTGCAAATCACTTGCTCACCCCCTCCTGGATTCTTCCCCATTCCTTGTTTAAGCTTAGCTTAGTGCACTGTGTGACTCGTCCTGCTTCTTAAGTCTTAGTGAGAAATGAGGCAACATGAAGGACAAACAGGACTCTTGCTTTGGTGAGTCTGATAACACTTCAATGTGCTTCAAAAGTCTGGATGATTAGTTTGTTACTTGTCAGTACCTCTTTGCAGGAGGTAGATATTTTCAGCCATGACTAGGTTAGTAATTAGAGAACTGCTTATCGCGCCCTTAAGATCCACTAAGTGTATTAATGTGTTCAAAACTGTCTTTTGGTCCCAGTGGCAAATTCCCAGTGCGGTCCAACAGTCATTACAGGAATTCAAGTCTATAGATGCACACCTTATGGCAATACTGGGAGACAGAAACAAAGCCCTCAGGTGGATTGGGGTTGAAAAATGGCTTCAAGAGGAAGGAATGAACTCCACAATGAGTGCTACCTTAACAATAACTTCTAGGGCACAGCTGAGAGCGCTGGACTAAGGTTTATCCTGTAATGACATTTATTATTAGAAGACAAAGACTACAGCTCCAAATGGAGTGGGGCTGAAGAAGTGATGCCAGAGGAAGGGATGGGTTCTCTCCTGGGAGCTTCTTCATCTGGGCCAAAGCTGGTAGTTGTGGCATAAAGCTTTGACTATACCTAGGCTTACGTTTAGATCTATTTTAGAGGAAGATAAATAGCCATGAGCTCCCCATGCACAAGGACTGCAAAAGAGTTGCTAGAGGAAAGTTGCAGATGGAATAATGCACTTCACTCATAAAAGAGAAGCACCAATATATTTATTGATATAAAGTAGTGATTTAACAAAGCTTTATTGTAAATACAATGCTGATTTAACAACAACCAAAATGGCAAGATACTCTTGATTATTTACTGCATAGAGGATAAGGTTAAATGCACTCGCTCAGGAAACCCTCCCATTGAGTCAAGAGGTTCAGAGTGGACCCCTTTGCTTTCTAAAGTCATTGAACTGAAGACGTAATGAGCCTAGATGCATCTGAATCCACTCTAGTCCAGACTTGCTCAATGATTTGTCTAAAGGATTATATGTGCACAATCAATCTGATATCTTAGCAAAGGTTAGAAAGTTTAGCATGCTATTAGTCACTTACCAAGGATCTGTAGCTGCAAGGAATGCCTTGACATCAAGGTGTACTGTTGAAAGGCATCTCTACTCAAGGGAAGTTATCAGAATGCATTCTTGGTACAGTCCACCATTTTGAGTCTTGCCGTACCTGGAGTACTAAGCTTTGTCTCTCTCTTAGCCCTATACCTAAAGCAAACTCTAACAACCCTAACCCTAGGCATTGGGGTAGGCAGAAACTTGTCCTGAGATCCCTTTTCATATCCTCAAGGGAGCACCTGTCTGGGGAGAAGTATTGGTGCAGTTCACTCTTTCTTTTTTGGCTCTTTTGGCCTCACTCGACCTGGAGCTTTAGGTTTTGTCTCTCTGTCTCTCCCTTTCCTGTAAACTTCCTGCTCCCTGGACAGTTTTTATGGCTTTCAGGAGATAGACTCACTGTTCTTCTCTAGCTGTTACCTTGATTTCATTCAGCATTTGTCCACTACTTTATATTTTTTTACCATAATTACTGAAGTTGAGAGACAGTTCTTCACATTTAGTTTTGGGGCCCTGAGATCTGTCTTGGTAGTAAGGATTTCCTTATTACTTACAGGTGCCACTATAGGGTGACTTCAGCACTCTTCTAATTCTGGCTTTGGTCCAGACACAACTAATGATCAAGCATTTTTTCTCTATGAAAATCAAAACAATTATATCTCATTTTGCTAGTTTCTGCAATTGTCTCCTGGCAAAACTCCCTCTAGTCTGTGGCATATCTTTTTAAGGAAAATGAACTGCTATTGGCCTAGATTGCTTTTTAAATCCTAGCCTGGAGCATGTACTTTGTTTACATTTTGAGGTCTTCCTTATACAACTACTCAGCCATGTAACTCATAGTTACACAATAAAAAAGTTTACAGTTACAATCAGTTATTCTGGAGCCTTTTCATCCATCAGAAAGTTTTCTTCTCTGACAAATCTGGTTGAGTTAATGCAGCTTACTTTATTAGGTTTCTGGAAAACGTTACACTTCACATTTTATTTCTTCAATACATTTCAGTAGCTCTAGCATAGTTCAGAATCTCTCATACTTTAATGTTTGATGCCTGTCTCAGTGAGTCAAAAGATGTATCAGTAATATGAGAGCTACATGCTCATTTTGTCATGAGAGGAGAAATGTGGCTAGGAGACCAAAGGAGTGTATTATCCCCTACTTAGTGGTAGTGAGGCCACATCTAGACAAACCTAGCCAGTATTTGGTTGCTTCATTCAAGAAAAATATTGAGAATTGGACAGAGTCCAGAAGGAAGAACTTCAGAAATATGACAAATAAGGAGGCACCTGTGCTTATTTTATTTGGCAAAGAGAATATCAAAGTATACATTAACATCTGAATGTGCATTACAGAATTGATGGCGACAAATTCTTTTCTGCAGAGTATGACAAAGTAGTGCAGCACTAGAATAGAATCTGGAAAGAGGATGGTGGAACCTCCATTCTCAAAGGTTTTCTAGACCTGGCTAGGCAAAGCTGTGGCTGATCTGTTCTGCTATTGGCAGTAGTCACACTATAAATGAGAGGTTTATAGCAGTGCAACTAGTATCTCTATGAGTCTGTGGTTTAATCTAATAACTTTTCTTGAGAGAAATGTACATTTTTAAATGAATAACAAGTAAACTATACTAAATAACGTCAAAAACTGAAAGTCAGTTCATTTGTATCAGCCTTGAAATAATTAGGAATTTTTTTCAGGAAATGTTCATAAAATATCAGTGCACTTCTTTGCATTTTGCTGTACTTACGTGGTATGATTAAAACATTTCATTCCAACCTGAAATTTGTAGAAGAAAGTACATTTTCTTCACACATATATGCATTCCATCTGTAGTATCTTCAAGGTAAAAGTTAATGACTTGTAGGAAAAATGATCAGTGTGTTCAGAAAAAGTGGACGGGTAGCATGCTATTTTCTCTCTATTAAGATTTCAGCACAGACATTCAAATTACACGGGGGAATTAACTTCTACCAACTTTCAATGAAACGGAAGTGTCTAAATGCAACTCTTACCTTTCAAATTCTGGCATGTTATTCAGTTTCAGAATACTTGAGCTCATTTTGTCAATGTATTTGTAAGGCAAAGAAGATATTTTAAATTTATTCTGCTTTAAAAAGTAATTGTTAATAGATATTACAGAGCATTGGAAACATGCTGAACCAAGAGAAAAAGTCCTGAAAAGCTATTCTTTTGAATTCTCCCACATAGAATGAAAAAGATGAAGGACAATGGAAAAAAAAAATTGACTTTTCATCTGCTGGCCTCCAAAAAAAAAAAAAAGGATTTATTTCCTCTGAAACTACTGACAGTAGTAGTAGAACATTACACTCTTGTAAGCCTCTGGTACTGGAAGTAAAAGACTGTGAATGGTTTAATGCTTCCTCTTAGACTCTGAAAATGAAAATACAATTTTCTTCCTTCTCTGAAACTTGAGGAAGGTGTGTATTTTCCTTATATGTTCTTTCTGTAATAAACACATTTACTATACACAAATTCTCTGGATATCATAAAACTAGGTCCAAAATGTTTCAAAACTTCCTCCTTCTTCCCTTATTGTTTTCAAATTGTCTTTTGTATTTGCTTTCTTTCATCTGTACGTCAACATAGACACTAAGAAACAGAATCCTCAGAAAAACATTAATTTATAAGACTTTAAATACATTCTTGATTGAAAAACAGTAAATATTAAATCTTGTGAAAGTAAAATTTGAGTACTCATTTAACTTAAATAAATTCTGAATTCAAGCTTCCAAATAACATCTTTCCTGCTATAACTTTTCTTAATATTATTTCAGAATAGTGTCAGAAAAGTGCATGCAAAACTGGACATGCATTCACAGATACACTAAATGATAGTTTAAAAAATTAGATAATTTCAGTATCTTGTATCACTAGGCTATGTACAGATTTCAGTACTGTTCCTGCCTAGATCATTTAGAATATATTTCATGCAAGTTTAAACAGTCATCTTAGACTCCTGGTACCTGTTTTGTGGAATGCAAGGTCTTTCAAGCTTCTTGGATAGAGTAACTTTACCAGTGGTCTTCATAGAGACTGAGTTTGTGTGACTATGAAAAATGAAGAGAGAGAGATTATGTAATAATTAACCTTTGAAAATAACTCTTGCTCTTGGAGTGTGCATATCAATATGATATAATTACCAGATTTTATTCACTGTTGGCTGAAGTTCACCACAGGTAATTTAAACAGTGAGATCACATCTGCATAACATACAAGCAGTAAGTTCTTTGAAATCCTCTCTAAGAGGAATATAACATATCTGTATGTCTACTTGAGATGCACTGTAGTGTTTAATTTTCCTGTTCCTGGATTTCTCTTCATCCTACATACCTTCTGACAGACTTTTAAATTGTTCTTTGAATACTTTGATCTCAACTGAATTGATTGACCTCTGATCAGGTCAAATCTCACCGGAATTGGAGAAAACATCACCTCTATACTCTTAGAATCTTAACGGAGTTTTCAAAACCTTAGTCTGGATTTTCAGTCAGTCTGGAGCTGATTTTCTAGTTAGCTCTCAGGGCTGATTTTCAAAACAAATGGTTTTTGAGTGAGTTCGAGCAAATCTGATTATGAATAGGCCACAGTTCAACAGACCTAGCAAGTCTGAAGACAGTCAAAAGACAGTTTTGGATGAAGATAGAAATTTTCTGAAGAGATTTTATTTTTTTTCCCCTCCAGTTATAAGTGAAAATGAGACTAAGAAACATACTTCATAAGAAAAAAGCTGGCATCTGAGAAATTTGAGCTCTCCTATATCATACAGTATCTGAGCAGTACACAGAACAGAAACTTATCTGTTTTTTCAGAAGATAAATTAACTCACCTGAGGTTAATCCTAATGAAGAATGGGAAAATAATTTTCAGGTTATAAAAGCTATTTCTATTCCTGAGTCATTTTCCAGACAGAAAGTCTGTAAGTAAACTGGCTAAATTTAACTTCAGATTTTAATTGCAATTAAATTTCCTTAGAAGTGCATACAAGTGAATTAGAATTTAAAAAATTCTCTTCATATTGAGACTTAACAAAAGAAATTGTTTATTTCACAGCCACACTCTGTATCATCAGACCTCTGAGCCTTGGAGCAGGGCAGTAACAATATGTGAGAAATGACCCACCAGTGAAATACTTGCTTTTTATTGTATACAGGTGTGCAGTGGCATTGTTCATTTGATTGACACAAACTAACAGCCCTGTCTCCATAAAAGCTGCAATTTTGCTTTATTTATTTACGTTTCAACTCAATACTCCTTTCATAATATGTTAATGTTTGCTTGTAAGGAGTAAAGTGAATGTTGTGCATTAACTCTGACAAGGATGAAATTATTAAGTGGTTGAAAGGAAACTTTTATTGTAGACTAGACTGCTTTTGTTTTCCCACCATCCTGAATATCCTGTAAAACATAACATTCTGCTGTTTCTGAAAACATAAAAATCTCCTTAATATGGGGGTGAAGAGACTAAATTCTACTAAATATTTGTACTACTAAGTATTTGATCTCCAATGAAATCCGATTCACCTGCCTTGTGCAGATTCTTTTAGTCAGCTGATGTTTCTTGTAGTTGCCTTCTGGTTTTTTGTTTGTTTGTTTGTTTTGTTTTTGTTTTGCCTGTGGATCTTTGTTCCGTTGTTGAACATTAGAAAGATTCCTTTTAATGGCCAGCAGGGGAGTTTAAAGCTCATCGTCATCTAAAAAGTAGCACAGTTTTCAGTTCATTATGCCCTGGGTCAAGCTGTCTTGCTTATTTTAGCACTTCAAGTCCAGTGGGATCAGATATCTCTACTGTCTTAGGGATATAAACTGCTTTTTGAGGCTATCTGGTTTATCTTCTCTCTGATTTTTGAAATTAAGATGCCATTCAAGAAAGCCATTGAGGGAAGAGGCAGCACTGTCTGTGTTTCAGCCCAGGAAGCAAGCAGGAGGATTGGGATTTTATGTTAGACAAACATAAGCGAGAAGGTGGATCTTCATATTTCAGAACTCTGGATGTAAAATACTACAATCTACATATTTTCAAATACTTTTTAAAATATACAATCTTTTTATTAATTAGATCCTTTAATAATAATTATTATTTTCCTTAAAAATTCCTTAGAATAAACATTATTTCATCAAGAGAAAAACAGAAAATATGCATTTGAAAAATACTTTATTTTATTATCAGAAGATCAATTCCAACATTTAAAAATGGTATGAAAGTACAGCTTTGTGGAGTTAAATATATATTTACTGAAAAATAAATACATTCACAGAGATGTGCATCTAATTCTGAAGAAGTGACATGCATATGGTTTTCCTATTAATTGCTACAAAATTTTCCTTCTATATTCGGTTTTATAGACTTACTATTCAGAGTGTTTTCTTTCCCGTTCCTTATTTTCTAATTCAAGACCAAATTCTGTGATCTGGTTTAACTTGCTCTTGTAGAAGACATCCAGTCAAATGGGTCTCAAATGATTTGTTCTGCTTTGGTCTGATAAGTAGTCTGTGGGGTTTTCTATGAAAGTCATCTGTTCTTATTCAACATTTTTATTGTTACTGTGTAGTAACAGACAACAGACTGTTCCTCATGATGGGTAGTCTGGTGAGGTTTAACTCAGGCATATAATCAAATTTTTTTCTCACTGACAATTATCAATTCTGTTTTGTTGGCAGAATTGTTTGAGTTGGTAGTGAACTGTCTTCTGTCTTGGAAAAAAGAGTGGTACCTCAGTAAGTAATTCCAGGTCAAAACTGTCCACTGTCTTGAGTTTATGGAGTGTCTTGCCCAATGGAGAAATAATCAGAGTCCTGTTACTCTGGAAAAGGGAACATTGTTGCTATCCAACACTAAGCATTTTTCAGAGAGTTCAAATTCAAGTCACAGGAAAATCTGTACATGCAAATTCTAACATTTCTACTCTTCTTTATTACTTGTTTCCTTTCTAACTCCATTCCATCTTTTTTAAGGAGACATGACTGAGGGCCCTGTAGCCAGACTCAATGTGAGTACAGTATTTCCTCTACTGTTTCCTGCCTCTCTTTTATTTCATACTCTATTTACTTTTTCCCTGTTTCAACTTTAGTGAATATTTCCACTAAGTTATCCACAATAATTCCTGTGTAGTTCTTTTTTCTTGAAAGTATCCCGAAGCGCAAAACACATTATCATAAGCTCATACTTGCCACTGACAGATCATCTACATGCCACAGCCAATATTAAACAGAGAGAAAATATGAGCAGCATGATTTTTTCAGGGCGTGTATTCTCAGTAAAGGACAAATCAACTTTAATGTGCAAAAATGTAATTACTAGAAAACAATCATATAGGAAATAGCAAGAACTCAAGTTTGTTGCTTAATCATTTTTAGTTTGATCACATATATATACTAAATTTTTCTACATGCCATCTTATGCATACGTGATGCTTTGTAAATTGACATTCAAGCAAAAGAAAGGAGAAAGATTGAGAATGCCTTCAACCTAAGTTCTATGAATTCTCATCAAGGAAGGAGGAGGAGACAATACAGTAACACTTCTTAATAACCTGAGGCCATCAAACATGCATTAACTAACTTAATTCAGATGGATTTAATTCCCTCTTCCTTTTCTCACTTCCTCAGTCCTCAACATCTTATTTCTGCTGAATACAAATGAGGAAAATGTGAGTGAAATTTCTTTGCTACAGCAGTGAGGTCTCTAGTTCAACATACTTTATACCAGTAAGAATGTAAGCACATAGTATTTGAGAGTAGTCTATTACTTTATGGATCAGGCATTCATCCTTCATCAATGGCTGCTACTTGATATTTCAGAGAAATACCAAGAGAAAAGTGAAATGCTTCCCTGTATGACTAACACTGTCCTCCAGTTTGAAAAATGTGCTATTCCAAGCATGTTTTCCTATTGCCCTAGCTAGAACCAGTCCTGAGTCACGTGCTTTTAACATATGTGTAGTTCTGACCTGAGTCACATTCATGCCAATCTTTGCTGACATTAATCCTTATTTGCACTGCTTCATTATAATTTTTCATAAATAGATTGTAAACTTTGATGAAGTTTGTTATATTACCTTCTACATATTCAAAGTCAACTATTTTACCCATCTTGAAGGACTTCTTCAGTACTAAACTCCAAAGGCTTATGTTTTGTCAAGTGAAACATTTTTTGCTTGTTTCATAACTATCCTCTTTTAAATCTGACATGAGTTTTTGTTCTGTTGGAGGAACGGAGTTAAAAGAGGATGACAGGACAGGTTTACCAATGCCCTTCATATGGATTTAATGCGTCTTCACAACAGGTCTTTAAACTCTATTATTTCTAATATGATTATTACTTGTCTCAATGGCAGCAAAGCAGGGACTCATCTACTTAGATAGAAAGGACATTCAAGACTTTAGGAAAGCTGTTTTTCTTTCATTACAATTAATGCCAGCAGATGTATATGGAAGAAAGAGGAAGGGCAGCCTAGTAGATGAGCATGCTAGACTACTACATAGATTACCTCTTTTTTTTCCTAGCTTTGTAAGTGAACAGTTTAGTGTTCTTTGGTATGTCACATTGCCTCTTTTTGTCTCTACACCTGCAGCATAAGAATCCTTATGTATTTTTTAGTTTGTTTTGAAATTTTGGATCAAAAGTGACTAATGAGAGCATTATTTTGTGTCTAATTATGATTGACGCAAACATTTTCTAAAATCACTTTACCGATTATGATAAATTTAACAGTCATTGATAAATGGTTTTGTACAGGTTAGAGATTGCTGCATTACCATTTAATTTAGCATTTTGGGGTGATGGTGAGGAGCTTTATCAGTTTTTCATTTGGTAGATGAAATAAGAAATTCTGATTTTTACAATAGTTTTTTTTGTACTTGGAAAGTTAAATGGAAATATATTCTAAAAGGTCTGTAAAAAGAGTTTTGTAGTCATGTGATATGCATATTATCTTAGCTTGAAATGCTGAGAGTACTTTATATTATATTTATGGCCCCTAAAGTTTTCAGGCAGGGCTGAATTTGACAGGATGTATAAGAACTCAACAGCTCTGAAGACCATGCTATTTTTGAAAAGTTAACAAACGTCTGCCTTGGGAATAAGGCAGATTAGCAATCACAACTACCTAGGAGTCTGATAAGTGAAGAGGCAGCAAAACAAATGAACTTCCTTCTGCTTGGTTATTGCTTTAATCAAACGAAGCTGGAGTGATTGGATAGCTGTTTGTGGACTTCAAAATGATGATGACGATTCAAGTAAAATTCTAATAAGATGAGTGACCTGTTACCACCATGAAAAAGAAAACAACTAACCAGCCAAACTACCAAACCTAACTGAACTGAAGAACCCAACCCCAAACCAACAGAAACCATCAGAACCCAGAAAAAAAATTCAGTTGAGAAGACACTAACTGTCAACTTTGTTTAAAGTCAGTTTATGGCTCTCAGCAAGGCAACTCAGTGTAACTCCGTTTACTTCAGAAGAGATATGGAGTTTTACTCACCTGGAGGATGTGGCATACTGCTTTCTCCGAAGCTATATTAACCTTCTTGAGCATAATAAGGGAAAAGATGAATTTTTATGTGTTGTCATGATGGATGTCATTAGTTTCACAGAGCAGCTGCTGAACATCTGATATATTGGTTGTGCTAACTGTGGTGTCAGAGTGGAATTGGATCCCGGAGTAACGACACAATCTCAATGTGAGTATGGTCATACTCGCTTTAGTCAGATTGTGTACAGCATATATAGGCATACAACAGAAACACGTGGGCAGCATGCCGTGGCAAGAATAGCTCATTGGCTATACGGTCCTGAGCATGCGTCTCCTCCTTGTTCTGGTTGGATTCAGAGTCCTCATCACGCAGACAGACGTAGCCGGTCACCACCCACTTGTAGCGTATCCGGAGTCCAGATACGCTTCCTATTCTAGGTGTTTACAAGGAGTGGCCTAAGGGAGAGGCTCATAGCCTGGGTTGCTCAGGTTAACCAAGGCATGTCCTCGCTTTGCCAAGATCTCCACACTGTGGGACAGGAGGAGTTGCTATATGTTCTTTATACCTTATGATAAATTTGCTCTCACAGAGTGAGTTAGCTGCCAGATTTATTTAGTCATGACAGCAAAGGCCCATTGACTTTAACAAGAACTTTGGGATTTTGTCCATAGTAAACCTAGGAGATGCAGCAGTTGTCTTGAACCAACTAAGAAACAATTTTCTTCTTTATGGTCTTTTCAAAATAACAAATTCAGTCCTCTCTCTCTTCTTCTGGTGATTCATGTTTTCTATAAAGAGAGACAATGACGTTTTTATTACTCTCCTACATGGAGTTTCTATAACAGCTCTCTCTCTGCCTCTCTTTCTCTCTCATAAGTGACAAAAAGACCAAATCTAAACATCTTCTAATTTATTTATATTAGATGTACAATTAATTAAAGGCCTTTATTTATGTATGTCTACGATAAATACGTAGTTTACCTAGGTCTGTTGGGGTGTAAGAAAGGCAGTGAAAGTCATGAACTGTATTAAACAAAGGTGATTTTGTATCAGCTGATTTAAAACGCTGTATTTACTATTCTTCCTTTATTTTGTTCAACCTTTACACGTTCTTTTTGATCTGTTAAAATATGAGCCAGTCAGTCCTGGGGATGAAATTCCTCATTTTTGTCATAGACAGTACAGAGCAAGCAATATTGAAGCACAGCTTTCAACTTGCTATTCATTACATTCAGTTGTGATTGAGTGGGGTGTCTTAATGAAAAACAGAAGCTTAGTCTTACACATCATGAGGTTTCAGAAGCTTATTTTAGGACTCAAGAGATGGTGTCAAGTAGTTTGATCAGTGTTAAGGCATTTTAAATGCTACTGACTTTTAGGTTCAGTGACTCCAACGGTCTGAGATGCTAGAATCAGTCCTATGGCCAAAATATTTTTTTGGAAAGGACCTAAGTTTTAGTATCAGCTGTATCATGTGACCATCATCCTCTGCCAGTTAATCTTTGAAGATAAATGGAAATTATATTTCAACAGTGTTTTATTCCTGCATTTCAGAACTACAGTATTTCTTTTCTGCTCCGAGACTTCCTGTAGAATAACTGAAATAAATGGGAAACTTTCTACTGAATATTTTTAAATTGAAACAGTATTTTTGTCCCAAAAAAATGCTCTAAACATAGAAAAATGATTTTTTTCCTTGAAAAAACACATAAACATAGAATATTTGATCAGATAATATTTGATCCTCAGACATTATTTCATTTAAAACAGTTTGTGAATATTCAAAATACTTTTTTTTTTATTGTGGTAAAAAGTATTTGCTAATCGTCAGTACAAAACTGAAGTGTGAACAATTTATTAGTCAGTTTCAGTGACACTGTCACAAAGGGATGTTTTAAAAGGAAAAATGTAAAAGAAAGCTTTTGAACTGCATGTTTTTAATTTAATAATCTGTGAAAGAAAACAGCCAAAAATTAAAATTGATATATATTAAAGAATTAAGGCTGATGATGCAACCTTTCCTTTCCCTTCTTATGGCAAAGCTATCAGGAAAATTTGAATAGAAAACTAAATAAGTAAACTCTTCAGGTTGATAATGGGAGAGAATTTGAAGGCAAATGTAAGCAGCAAGAATGTGTTGAATAAAAAATTTGTGAAAAATTTCACTGTTTTTGTACTATTTCCAGGTTCCATTCCTATATAACTGAATTTATAAACAGCTACTTTGTCTCCTCCTTGAAGCAGTAGTTTGGAGATAGTAAAAAGTAAGAAAAAGAGGATGAGGTTTCATTAATCTCATTGTCTTGGGAGATGAGACTGTATGCTAGCAAATAATATACAGGTAGACTGAAGAAGAGGGTAAATGTGAAGTTCGGGAAGCAGCACTCCTCCACATTGCTGTAACAGCAGGAGAGTGCTGTGTCCACATGATTACACCTTGTGGCAATGTCTTTTTTAGCAGAACTTCACATAACAGCGGACACTACTTGACTTCGGAATATTAAAACACGCAAACAGCATCTGGACAAACTTTAGCTACACATACAATGCCCAAACTGGTTCTGTAAAGGTTTCTGCTGTTCCTTGGCACCAAAACATTCACAGCATGAGAAAAAATGAAGTTCACATGCCAACAAGTTTCCTTATTCTAAAGTGAGGACTATCATTTTCTGTTTGCATTACAGTGAAATAACTTTAAGGAAAAAAGCGTAATTACCCTGACTAGCTTCACCTGAGACACCCACCCTATGAAACTAGGAGCTTCCTTTAAACTCNTTTTTTTTTTTTTTTTAAGGTAGATCTGAACTCAGTGATTTCTACTATGTCCGACTTCCTGATAGAAATTCCTCACTTGGTCTTAGATCTGACTTGTCATCTTATTTGTGTGTGATGATTTCTAGACTGTCAGTTGACCCTTTTACCCTGAAAACTACTGTTTTTTAGACCTGTTTGGGGAATGTGGGGCTATGCTGTTGATGGAGAAGAGGATGTCCCACCTGTACTGTGGCCTCTCTGGGCTCCTTGTGAAGCAACACCAATCTTCCTGCGCTATGGAAGGAGATACCTCTGTCTCTGCTGGCATTTCTCTTTGCACACTTCAAATCTGTTTGGAGGCAGTTTGTTGTCTTATTTGGAAGTATTTTATAATATCACAGGTTAGTATGCTGGTACTTGTTTCACATATCACAGGACTACTTTGGAATGAGTCCTTGAACAAATGTGACATTTAATAGCTCATTAAGAATATGCAGCTTTATCACAGGTCCTGTTGTGCTGCAGCTAATACGATACTGATAACAATGCAGTTCAAATTATCAGTAAAAAAAGTATGTTCATTAAACAGAGTGCTAGATGTACTGTCATGTGACTGAGATCAGGCTCTGCCTTTGCTCAGTCACACAGATGATGTATAGGGATGGACAAAGTAATAGACTAAATAGGTTGTTTCAAGAAGGTTGTGTAGCATAGTATTGAAACTGGCCTGGAAAAATAAAATTTTAATTAACGGTTTGAAAGCATTTAACATCAATCCTTCAAGTTAAAATAAATTAATATAACAAGAGTAATTGCTCATGTATCCTTGGTCTGAACATAACCGTGCTTATGATCATACGCTCATATTTAGATATGTAAAATTATACAGAGAGACAATGTGGTATATCACTTACAAAGTGATAGTAGCAGTTCCCTGTACAGCTTTTCATCATGAGTTTAAAGTTGTTGAATTTCTATAGCCTTTTTTTTCCCCCAGGTGTGCTCCAGCATCTACAAGTGTCTGACATTCCCATTCTCTCAGACATTTACATCTCTCTGTATTTTCTCCAATTTTATTTGGAGTAAAAGCGTTTATAAAGGCAAGAAGATGAAAAAGTAAGTATAACATAGCAACTTCTTCTTTAAAGAACAGATCTGTTCATAAAAGCACACTCAGTTTGTTTTAAATTTGTTCATTGATTCTTCATTACTCCTCTTAAGCATTTTCTTTAGAGGTTAGATTACAATAGCACAGTCAGTTACTGTTGATTGTTAGAAAGAAACACTGGAAAGGTAAACGCTAGCTAGGAAATAGTAGAAAGTCTTAGAATCTCTTATTTTGCTTCACTTTTCATATGACTAGACATTTGTTTTGAGAAATGACTCATCTCAGATTTAAATCTAGAGTGAAGTTAACATTCATAGTCCAAAGCTTTGTAGGAACCATATGTTATTTAGAATGGGAAAGGCCCCATTTAATGCTGTGAGATCCCATTCTTTAGTGACTACAATGACTACAGTAGCTGTAGGGTCTTCATGAGGTGCCACCTTATTAGTTAGATTTGAAAAACAAACAAAAAGAATCCTGGAAATTTTCAATAAATATTAAGTATTAAATGTATTCAGTTAATAATGTGATTTGTAAATAAAACATATGTATATGAGCAGCATCTTCACGGACAGTTATCATTCTTTTCAGCTGCGTTCCCGTGATGACACTTGAGAACATCAGAGTAAACTTGCCCACAAAACCTTTTCTCCTTAACATTATTGGGTATGTTTTGGTACCACCTACAGAGAACGAGCCTGGAACCTGCTGTCTTTTTTGTTATGGTTCTAATTCAAAACATTGCACTACTCTTCTGTTTCCTTGCTACGCTGATGATTCCACTTCTGGCCACTTCCAGTGCGCACAAAAAGGTGCTCAAAATGTGAGTGGCACTTTAACACTGGATTTTAATGTCTAAATAAACAGTGAGAACTTAAACCCTTCGTGTGTTTTTACAGCTCAGCTCTTTCATAGGTGGAGACAGACCTTATCTCACAGGCTTATCTTCTAAATGGAGATGACAAAAACTGGAAGAATTTTTTGGATATTATCTTCCCTTATTTTCTAGGGATGGAGCTAGAACAAGCTTCAGTCATTTTCTAAGTTAGGCCACAAGAGGCTGTGACAGAGCTGAGAAATGAATCCTGGTGTTTCAAATTTTTATGTGAGAGCCCACATATGTAAGCATCTGTTCTTTATATATATATATTTCTGTTTCATTACAGATCTCTAAATATCTTCTGTGGGCTCTAAGTGACATAGGCTGAAGAAGAATGGCCTGACATTATTTGTGAGATCAGGTATGTAGGAAAATAATATATTTAATCAGACTACTAGATTTACGAATTAGGAAGAGTTTGTGCGAAGAAGCCTTTCAGGTGAGAAGGTTTTTTTTTTTTTAAAAAAAATATTTGTTTGATGTATCCAATTTTAGGAGATGTATTCTATTCCTATATTGTTCCTTGACTGACTACACGAGGTATTTTTTTTTTTTTCCAGTGGCTTTGTACATATGAAGAGCTAAAGGGTACAGAGAGGAAAACATCATATTCAATTTTAAAGGATGAAGACTTTTTTTTCCTTTTCTTATCAATACCCTGGGGGAAAGAAAATTATCTCACTAGAATTTCATAATTTTAAAGATAACCCTAATGACTACAGAATGGCATTATGGGGTTTCTAATACATATCGTACATCTTGTGCTTCTTCTAATCCAGAGGGGAAAAAAGAGAGGAAGAGCACAAAGAGAATGTGGAAAGCTGAATTATTTCCACATCTTCCCCAAGTAGAGAAGTAGTTCAAAACTGAGTGATAATAGGAGAGTTTCTACGCTGCCCTGTGTGAAGAATGCAAAGGCTAGGAAGATTAAAGTTTTAGGTTACTAATTTTGAACTAAACTAAGTATTTTTTCATCAGTGATTAATTTTTCCACTCTTTGTTGCTTACCTTTGTTGTTTTGACTGTAGTCTTGCGTTTGTTTTCTGCATTTCCTGTTCTGTGACAGTTCTTTCTTGCATATGAGCAGTTTGTGTATGCTGGCAACAAATTATCTCAGCAGGAAGAGAAAGATTTCTGCTTTCTTTTGACACACCAGCCTAGAAGCCATGGTTTTCTGCAAAGATTTGTGGATTTTCATTCAGACAATCCAAGAAAATCCACAGTAAGAAAACTCTGGCAAGTAATAACAAACTGCTCTTTGTTCTTCTGAGTAGACCGCTAACAGAATCAGAGAACTAAGAAATATTCCTTTTTCACATGAAGTGGTAAATGGTTCCCATATACCGCCTGGTTTGTATAATTATATTGAACTTCATTAATCAAAGTGACTGTCAAACAAAGGCAGTTCTTGATCCCCTTATTTTTTGTGCTACCTGACTTTGTGTCCTGGAATACATCTGAGAAAAAGGCTGAGACTTTGAAGTAAAGAGCATAAGAATGTGGGTGAGGTTTTTGGAAATGGCACACATTTGTATGTATATATAAACAGAGGAAAAAGTATATACAGCAATAAATAATTTTTTCTTGTCTTAGAGTACACATTTTAACAGTTTGGTGGTGATTAAAGATTAAGTTACATTAGTTTTTTGAGGCCCGTCTCTATTTATTAGCATGACACCCTGATAAATTAAATGCCATGTGACTGGAATAGATGGAATTTTTCAAGAGAAAATGACTATATTTTCTTGGGACAGGCTTTCTAGATGTCTGTCAGATGATTTGCTTTACCCTGACTACCAATAATGATACATTAAAAGCAGAGGGAGAGCAGAACTAGTGTTAGAAGGAAGTGGTCTTCGATAAGCTTCAAAGGACAGAAAAAAATTGCCACCTCTGGAGATTTTTCAGACAAGACAGGGGCAAGAAAATCAGGGTCAGAGACAGTGTAATGCTGTTTGATGTTGAGGAGAACATCAACACAGTATTGCTAACTATCTAGAAAACCAGAAATAACAGGACATGAAGCCTAGATGTACTTGTAGGGGAAAAATAAACAAACAAAATCGCTCAATGCCCCTGGAAAACTGTGGCATTACTAATATGAGAAGCCTCTGTGTATCTAGCATGAAAGAAATTCAGAGACTAGAATTGCTTTTCTTACCTTGTTTACCAATTAGCTGATTTAATTTCAAGAAATGATTTTATATCTTGTCTCTTTTGAATTTTGAGATGCTTTATGATCATAGACTTCTATACAGACAGCAAAACTGTGAATAAAGGCTCCCTTACAGAATAAATAAGACAGTAAATAAAACCCTATGTGCCTTCACCTATGTGTTAACATAGCACCTTTTGCATGCCTGTGAAAATTGCCTGTCCATGGTTGTTTCTGTAGGCACTTAAAATTTGAGTCACTTATAGGAGAAATAAGACTTAAGAAGTGCAATGTACTTATGGCTGCAACAAATCTTCAAAGAACACCTGGCACATGAATCTCCATAACATGTTTATTTAATTCAAGGGCTAGCTCTGGCCCTTCAGACATGAAGAAGAGATCCCACAGGTGGTAACTCTTCTGTTCTCCTTTGCATGAAATTTCAGGAAGAAAAGGAGAAAGTAGGTAAAGGAAAGATGAATGGTCAAAGGAAAGTGATTCTTTTTGGCCATGGTATGGCTAGTGCTCTTGCTTGGCAGTACTACTGATGATAAACACAGAAATAAAGAACAGATCAAACAATACCTTTTCTACTTCAGCATTTTCTGATTTTTCTAACAATATTTTCTGCATTCCGCAAAATCCTTCAAAGCATTAATACCTTAGTATTTTCTTTTTCATCTCAGACATGAAAAGACAATCAAACTACTATGACGATAAAAGCAGCTCTTGAAAGAGGTATTTTTTCAAAGGTTTAGATCATGGCTGTCCAAACTTTCGGCTTGCCTGGGCTGCATTGAGTGAAGAGGAATTGTATTAGGCTGAACATAAAATATATGTTTAATATATATAACAAACAAAACTTTTTAATATATATTTTTTATTAAAATATCAAAAAAGAGCAACAAACTCATAAAACTAGTGGGATATTTGACCTTGTTTTTGTGAAACTAATTCATCTGTCCGGTTCGATGGAAATGATTGCAACTATCATTGAGTTCTCAAGGTGCTCATCAGATTTTTGATGGAATCTTACTCTTCCTGTGCTTCATTCTTGAAAATAGTTGTTCACAAATGTATGTACTACCAAAAAGCAGTGACGTGAATAAGGCATGATTGTGAAGCAAGGGACATTTTTCTCTGGTAAGATAAGTCTTATCACAATCTAGTAGAGAGACATGATCACATCTTTCTTTGAGTTAAATATTTGATTGCAACTCTATACATTTCATTTGAAAATTTGCAGGTAATGTATTGGTGTCAACTGAAAATGGAGTCACAAATATACTGAAAAGATTTTTTTGGCAATCTTGAAATCTGTTCTTAAATTTCTTTATCAAAACAGAAAGCAAGGCTGCATGTTTTTCGCTATTCACAGGATTATGTTTAGCCAGTGTATCAAAATGCATCAAATTATTTGCCATAACTTGAATTAGCACTCCACTGTGTCCCCAGATAGTGCTAGCTGCTGAGCAATGAGTGTGGCCAGACCGGGCCACTCGAGTAGGCAGAGCTGCTGCCATCATGGCTTGGCAGCAAGGGGTGGGCTGCATTGCGTGTCAGACTCCATGCGACTGCGGGTTGGACATGCCTGGTTTAGATGATGACACACTTTCATCATGTGTATCCTTTCGGCTCTAATAATTTAACTGGGTTAAATAAAGTTTACACAACAGGCAGCTAGCTACAAGCAGATTGAAGTTCCTCACTGAAATATATTACAGTTCTCATCCATCCACTCAGACAGCACAACTTTCTTCTTGTGAGTAATCCCATGAAAAGGAATGAGACAACTCCAGTGCTTACATCTGTGCATGTGCTTAAGTGTTTTGATAGTTCGAAGATGAGGTGTGAAATACTGTTTCAGGATCTAATGGGGACTAAGAAGTCATGCAAAGACATTACTTAGTGAACAAGTGATGAAAGTAACGGGAAAAGAAACATACTGAAATGCAGAATATGAATTATCTTGGGATATTGTTAATTAGAATAAGGTAAGATTCTGTTTAGGCATGTGTGAAAGAAGCCATTCAAAGCCAAATACATATCATTTGCCTAAATAAAAAATGGCTTTACAAAAAATCAAGTCTGGTCTTGGGTTAAAAAGCTGTAGCTATTAGCAGCTTGATTCAACTTGACAAAAGCTTCAGTCATGCATATGACTGAAAATGTGGGAGTTGGAGATAACTACCCACTCAAGAAGTATATTAAGTAGAGGCAAACATATTTACTTGTAACAAAATAAATGGCCCTGTGATACAAGATAAAAAAGTCTCTGTATCTAGTAGCCAATAACTATATTTCTGTCAAGTGTGTGTGTTTCTTTTTTAATTTTTAATTCATTAGCATATTCTTTGCTTTGTATCTTTCTCGTGATCTTTATCATTTTGCCGGATGTGAACGTGTATATGTATTTGCTGCATTTGTTAGTAATTTTGCTCTCTACTGAGACGTATAATTGCCAGTTGGCAGATGAATACTGGCATACAGAATCATTACTCTGAACTTTTCGTGAGCTCAATTAACATACCACAGTGGAACAGGGGGTTCCACTCTACTGAACCCCCTGAGCCACTCTGCACCCATGTGCAAATTTGCAGGGAGCATGGCGTAATTATAGCTTTGCATAATTATAAATCATTTTGTTTATAGAGGATTAATTCAAGAGAAGCTATTACCATATGCAAGAGGTTACCTTTCCAATGAGAAGCAGATAAGTGTTTATGAAGGTGTGTTGTATGGGTTTGGTAAATATTTGCCAGAAGATGAATGTGTATAATTTGCAGTGTGTAGTGCAGGGAATATTCAGAGATACTAATCAGTCTTGGTAACATGATGGGACTAATGACATTTCACTTGCTAAGAGCTGTAAAGGCAAAACCCATTTCAGAAGGATCTGATGCTGCAAATACAGATATTATTTCTAAACTTGAGCTAGATTGTGGGATCAGGTGCACCCTCAGCCAGTCTGTGAATGACACCAAGCTGTGTGGTGAGGTTGACATTCCTGAGGGATGGGATGCCATCCAGAGAGACCTAGACAAGCTCAAGCAGCAGGCCCAGGAGAACTTCATGAGATTCAACAAAGCCAAGTGTAAGGTCTTGCATGTGGGTCGCGGCAGCCCCCACTATCAATACAAGCTGGAGGGATGAATGGATAGAGTACAGTCCTGCCAAAAAGGACTTGGTAGTCCTAGTGGATGGCAAGCTGGACATGAGCCAGCAATGTGCCCTCACATCCCAGAAATCCAACCACATCTCGGGCTACATCAAAAGAAGTGCAGCCAGCAGGTCAAGCAAGGTGATCCTGCCCCTCTACTCTGTGCTGGTGAGACCTCACCTGGAGTATTGTGTCCAGATGCGGAGTCCTCAGCATAGGAGAGACGTGGACGTGTTGGAGAGCATCCAGAGGAGGGCCACTAAAATGATCCAGCGGATGCAACACCTCCCCAGTGAGGACAGGCTGAGAGAATATGGACTCTTCATCCTGGAGAAGAGAAGGCTCTATGGAGACCTGATAGTGGCCTTTCAGTATCTAAAGCGGGGCTGTAGGATAAAAGGGAACAGACTCTTTAGCAGGGTCTATTGTGATAAGACAAGGGGAAATGGTTTCAACTAAAAGAGGAGAGATTTAGACTGGATGTAAAAAAAATGTTTTTATGATAAGGGTGGTGAAGCACTGGAAGAGGTTGCCCAGAGATGTGGATGCCCCGTCCTAGAGACATTCAAGGTCAGGCTGGACTGGGATCTGAGCAACATGATCTAGCTGTAGATGTCTCTGTTCATTTCAGGAGAGATGGACTAGATAACCTTTAAAGGTCCAATCCAACTCAAACAATTCTGTGATTCTATGATCCAGATTCAAAGTGGTACAGCTCCACTAAGTCATGCAGTTGTGCTAGTTTATGCTTCCTATGAATGCAACTTTTTAATTGTACTTTAGTAAAATTCCTATTAACCCGTATGATATGGGGAAGAATATTTTTCTTTTTCTATTTTAGTTATGTAGTTTGTGCTGTAATTAATGGCCAGAAGAGATATGAGGGAATTCATAGTGGGGCCTGATTCTTCTACATCATTAAACCATGCTTTGAAATCAATGCATTGTATCTTGGCAGTGTTCTAATCTGTGCTGATGGGAATCTCTTCATGTTCTTGCAATGACAGTAGCTCTCCAATGAGCTAAATGTGAAATTAATATTTGTTTTGTTCTATGCATCTTAATTTGTATCATATTGATATGTTGTCAATTGCTTCATTCAGCCTCTGCTGTATCTTATTCTGCCTTCTTAAGGAAATAGAATTTAAGATACCACATGGAAAAAATTTATTTATGTATTTGTACATGTGAGACTCTCTGCCTTCCTCTGTCAAATCTGGAATCAGTTCAGTTCAGTCAGACACGGGGCTTTCTATCCCAGAATACTGATTTTCCTTACCTCTCACAAAAAGATGTCCATACAGAGGAAAGAGCTTGTTAATGTTTTCAGTAAGATAAAAACTTCAGCATGATCTCAATCTTTATTGGACAACAGAGAATCAATACAGGGGTGCGCAAAAGAACAAAATACTGTAAATACCTCAACTGTTGGATGAATGCTGGCCAGAGTTCATTTCATGGTCATTCTACCACTTTATGGATTTTTCTGGTGTATAATAAGGTGAATGCTGCAATACTTTGTGCCATAAGATCATGTTTCTCTTGCATGTACTGTATATCTGGTAACAATTGTTTCCTAATGCCGCTTTGATATATCGAATCATAGTATTGTATGGTTGGTAAATGGCAAGATCAAGCCCTTAGGAAATCAGTCTTCATATTTCTGTGGGATATCAGACTGCACATATGGAGGCAAAAGTTAGACATCTTTAATTGTATGCATAAACAAAGCCTTACTCAAGTCCAGTCATCAGTAGTGATCTAATTGCTAACAGTATTCTCGTCTGCTCACCAGGAGATGTGATGGTAGAACTATTTCAGAAGAGTGATTTATTTATGTTTTGACTCTCAAAACCTGATTGATCATCATGTCAGTGTAGAGACACAACGAAAAAAAAGATGGCCTGTTTGCATGCAGTTTGTAAGAAGGTTAAGATATAATGTAAGTCAACGGTAATGCCAGATTTCTCAGTGAAGATATGGAAAGTTGAGATTATTGGAACTGAAAATCTGGATGAAAAATTTGCTATTGGACATTTTTCAGAAAGGTTTTGTAAATTAATTGTGTATTTTTCAAATTATTTATTTCAGGGAAAAAAAAAAAGGATGACTTTTCTCATTGCATTTGCTGATTTAAACATTTTTTTAAATTCCAAGTGATTGCCTGAAAATGTCCTTCATTTCTCCTGAGAGAAATTTTGAGGTTGAGAATGAAATAATTATTTTTCTTTTCTGATTTGATTTAAATAATTTTTGATGCATTGTCCTGTTCAAAAAATTGAAAAGCAAACAACTTGCCTCTAAGTATTGTTTTCTTTATTTCCCAGAATTGCTGATTCACTCAGAAAATAGATAGTCCAAATGACTATCCAGGATTAGCTCAATGAAACCTAGTAGACAGAGGAAACATATGGGAGGAAATGTCATTTACTAGCTCTATTTGCTTCTTTGTTGACTTGTCAAAAAGAAAAGATGTACCAAGACATGCTAAATTTGTTTTTTTAGTAGACTAAACTCTTGAAATAATACAGATGCTATCTATGCTACATACTCCTGGCTGAACAGTTGTTAGCCTGGTCACCCCTTGTTTAGTTTGTTTTTGACAATTTCAAAGGTTTTTACTTGAAACTTTCACTTTGTAGTGGCTTTAAACAACTTTGCTGGTTCAAGCACGCAGATTGAAAATGACTGAGGAAGTCGATGACCTTATCCAAGTTCTTCAGATGAAACAATGAAGGAAATGATCCTGTATACCTTGATGTCCTTATGACACATTCCACAGAACCCGTCTTAACATAGGTGCACTATCAGAAGTTTTAATTAGTCACACAGTAAATTTTTTCAATAGCCTCATAGAGAGAACATTTCTTCCCTTCATTCTTCCTGTATGTGATTAACTCTTAACTCTTTCAGAGATAGTGCTGTGGGACAGAAGATGTCAACTCAGAAGGGTTATGGAGGTTAATTGCCAATTTTAGAGAAACACTTTTGAAGGAAATGAAAGAGAAAAAATTGAACATAGCAGTTTAGACATTCTCTCTTCTTTGCATCAAAGTGTCTGTATTCTGAAATTTTTGTGATTGAAATACAACATTTTAAATTAAACTTACGCGATACTATGAAGTCGTAAAGGCATACACTAGTGCTGGGAGAAGCATTTGTAGTATTAAAAGATAATGTCACAATTCAAGGGGAGATGGTCTCATCCATGCTTTCTACATCCTTGCTAATTGCCATTTGCTGCAGAGAAGTAAAATAATACATCCTATTTGCATTGAAGTTAGTGCCGGCCATTTCCTTTAGCTGTCAGGAGAGAGTATGCTGACTGACATAATTTAAGATGGGAAGTTCTATGAATGCATTAATGCTGACCTGAGTTGTCATGTGTTACACAAAAAATGGATCAATGTTTGTGAATATGAAAAGGTCATACCAAGAGAAACCTTTCAATGCATCTGATCATCTGACAGAATCCCTTAGTAAAACTATGTAAATATTTCCTAGATGAAATCCTAAACATTCTTCAGTATTTCTCTGGCATCATTTAAGAGTTATAATGATTAATGATGGAAAAGACGGTCTGAACTGGAAAATAGACAGGTCTGCTATAGCAGTTTTCTTTTAAATACTTAAGTATTCATAAATATATATATATATTTTGTTTTGTTAGAATGGGAGACATCAGAATTAGTACTTCTCTTCATCTTTATTTTACCTGCAAGAGGGAGACAACACAATCTGTATAGCACGAATCAGTATTTTCCTAGTATTGGAATGCATCAACGTAGTCTATCTTCTGAGTAGACTTTATGAACTATTACTTGTTACTTAAGGATGCAAGAACTTCCTTATGCAGGTGTCATGACAAGGGGACATTCAATGTAGTGCTGATGTATGTAGAACAGAATTTTTCTCACTGAAAGAAAGTGCAGTAACAATATGCAATAGAATCATCTCTCCTGTAATTTCACCAGATGAAAGTAGATGCATTAAAGCAAATTATTGATATTGAGTCCTGTTATAGACTCCTGATAGTACCCAAAACTTCTTAATTTTTTTTTTCTGTCTGTGGGGTTGGTCTGTCTAAACTAACAAAGATCATGTTTATTTTCTGTTTCGTTCATTTCTTCATTCTTGATTTTTTAATTCCAGAACACTCACTGAGATATTGCATTGACAGTTATTCTTTAAATATGTACTTCACATATTCAGTATGTAAGAGGTACAACTTGTCACCTAAATCACGTGGAATGTGCCTTTGTTCTCTGGCAAGATAAATTTAATTATTTTTGTAATGGCCAAAATACTAAGTATACTAAGGAATAATATTTTACAGTTATTTGTATTTAACTGAATACCATTTGAAAAATATATGAAACACTTAATGATGCTCCAGATTTTTGTAACTAATCTTAACAATTACTAGTAAATGAAAATTTAAAATAACAAAACAAACCCTCAGGGTGTCCTTATACAAACCAAAAGAAACCCTATTTTTTCCCTTAATTACTGGCCTTCAGCTAAAAAAACAAATAAGGATTCAAATATAATTTAATTTCCAGAAAGTATTCTAATGACTTGTCCCATCTCTGTAAATTTTTAAGAATATATGTCACTTTGCAGTCACATCATGGATGAGAAGGCCTCAATAACCAAGTTATTGTTCAGGAAATTGGCACAACTGCATTTTCCTCAGCTTTACTTTTACCAAGAATGATAAATCCAAATCTCAGTAGATACTTTCTGGCTAGACCATATGTTTTCTTCATAGAGAGTCAAACAAAAAGGAACTGAGAAAGACATTGATTTATTAATGAAGGCAACTCAATGCTCATGTCCCCATGTTTAGCACTGAAGAAAAATATTGACAAACATAATGGTTTCTCAATAAGAATTCTAGGGAACGCTGCTAAACATAAGTCATCCCTTAACTGCACATGTTCACACATACTTGTCAAGTGTTAGATAAAGAAAGCCATCTGATTATCTATATATTGACTTTCTATCAAACGGGATAGTGTCTTAATGCATACAGTAGGCAAATTGGCTTTATTACTTAAGTTTCGACAGAAAAATGTGGAAAAATGTCCAAAATAGCCATTCATTTGTAGTAAGACTTGATTGTTTTCATTAATATAATATTTTTATTAAAATGGCTCATATTTAAAACTTGTTTAAAGTGTGGGAAATGTCATCTGCATGAATAAAACTAGAGAATGAAGAACTTAGATAAAGAGTCTACATGAGATTTATTTAGTATCACTTAACATTTTGATGGTAATGGCTAAACAACCATAAATATCTTGTGGACTGGTTATTTCAGGGAGATAAAGTGATGATAGAGATAGGAATCTATTTGTTATAATTCTATTTATGTTCAAAAATATATGACTTCTGTAAACAGAGAAGAAATAAAACAGCAGGATACAGTTACTTTTCCCACAGTTTTAAACTTTTCTGCCAGATGTCAGCCCAGACAAGTCTCATTCTTTGCTTTCTCTCACCTCTGTCTTTTCAGTCCGTGTCACACTGTCTTTTTGATTACGTCTGTCTTTCTTCCACAAGCAAATACTTACAGATATGTCTCTATGAAATAGTGTCCTTTCCCAATATAAAGTGCCGCTTCTGAGTAGTTTAAACCATGTTGACTAGTGTTGAAAGTTTATTTAGATATACCTTAGTTTTGGCCATTGTTTCCCCAAAACATCAAAATACTTTTTTGTCATTCTAAGTAGTGGGTTGTCCATAATACTTATTTTTTTATAATAAGTATTTCTATTATTAGCATTTCCTTGTAAGCTTCTAGATGTGAGATCTCCTGTTATCTCAGAGATATTAAATATGGTGAGAAAATAGAATGTGTGTGCAGAGATTTGTTGAGATCTGTGATGGAGCTCCTAATTGTGCCATAGTGTAATTCAGGGTGGAGGCAGGCTGAAAAAGCTTACTGGAGGGCTACCAGGATTGTCTAACAAGAGCAACCTTGGTCTTTAAAACTCTTCTCCCAATAAATGAGTGTTTTTATAAAGGTTTGACCTGCTGCTTTTTTGAAAGAAAGGTGACACTGAGATCTTCTGGGGAACTGGCAGAACTATTTACTATGCTACACTGCACTCAGTTCTGGACAGCAGAATAGTAGTTCACTTCCTTAAATGTAAAACTCCCCAGTTTTAAAAGTTCTTCCTCTCAAAGCACTAGTCTCACACCAGAGATGTGTTAATTATAATGAAGAGTCTGAGTTATTTAATTCTGCAGCAGTATAACTGTCAGAGTAATCACTAACAGCGAGGTACTGAAGACACAGATTTCACTCCCCTACTGCCTCTGAAATTCTTTTTGATCCAAACACATAGTCCAAAGCCATTGTAATTGTTCCCTGCTTCATAACACAACCTATATTTGAACAAAGGACAGTAACTAAGTCAGCTCTGAGATGTTCAAATAAGCAAGTTTGAGCATCCTGTTCAATTGTACTTTAAATTGTATTTTAACATAATTTTCTCCATGATTCATAATTAATCTTCAATACCTTCCCAAACCCTTTATGTCTAGGGGAATAACTCATCTGAACTATTAATGAAGAAAAGCTTTTGTATTCTTGTTTGCTAGCTTGCTCCTAATGTTCCCAACAAGTAGATTTCTGGCAGTTACTGATGAATAAGTGTTAATAATGCAAAACACTGCAATGTTCTCCATGTTCTCCATCTCAAACGCTGGAAGGTTCTTCATGAAGTGTAATCTTGACATTTCTTGTTTGATCATATATTATTTTTTTTCTTGCCAAATGCAGTAAACATTGAAAAATCAAAAAAGAGAAGTGACAAAAAGAGAACACTTTCTAGCTCACTGTAGTTTGCTTCCCTGCTTTTGAGTCAGAGTTACTTCCTGAACTGGCAAAAACTATATTGAATTTTTTTTTTTTTTATAGTTCAGAGTCCTTATAGCTGTTGAAGTTGTTGTATACATCACTGACAAAATTGTTTACTGTGTTTCAGCTGGGGTGTCTACGCTAGTAGTGATTTTAGAGTCATCACCAGTGTGGTAGCTTTTCAGATGCTGTCAGGCTAGGTCTGCAACAAAGATAATTAGGAAGGACAACTTTTTACTTTTGAAAAGTGCAAATTGATCCAAAAGTAACAAGAAGAAGTAGAATAATGAACTATACAAATTAACACATTTAAGACTACGTACGCACTGAATGCATCTACATATTTAGTAGGTTTTTTAAGTTGTAAATCTTTCTAATCATGTAAGACATATTTTTATATTAGCACAGCATCTGAATGTCTCAGTGTATTGTTGTATTAATGTGTTAATTCCCATCACACACCTGGGAAGGAAGATAACATCTCTTCACTGTTCTGGGGGAGTAAAGACAAGACTGGCATATTAAATATTTTCCTTGGTGTTAAATAGAAAATATCTTGCAGAATACTTCCTTCATCTTTCATGTTAACAGTTAGTCTATCCTTCTGTAATTCCCTTTTTTATGTAGATTTTTTTTTTCAATTGAAATCACATGGAAACAAGACTTTGTTTCTCTGTGTATTGAATTGGTGAGGAACAGTTGGTATGCTATGAAAAGGTCCAATTGAAGATATTTTGTTATCATAAAAATAGATAAAATATTCCATTGTTCTTTCAGCTTAAAAAGAAATCAATAACATGTTCATAATCAAATGAATTTAGAAGCAGTTGATGTGTGGGAGGACTGCCTCAGAGACAATTATTTTGAGTACGAAGTTTTAAATAATCCATAGAGTTTGACCACAGTAAGAGTAAATGAAACAAAGGTGGGCATAAATTCAATAGAGTCTTCCAATCAAGTAGAACTCCAGATGATTTAAAAAAAAAAAAAAAAAAAGAAAGATTTATCAAGAACTGCAAAAACTCCCACAACCTTTCTGAACTGAGTGTTCACATCGTAATAGCCCTTTAATAACAATCATTTGTAGGATGCTGGGCAGATTGCTAACTTCCTTCTGGGAACTGATTGAAATAACACTGAAGTTAATCGGTAATCAGACTTCTCATTCTGTATTCAGGACTTTCTTTTGGTTGTGTCAAGAGGGCTGTAGCACAGTGATCCTGAAACAGTCGTCTACAGATTGCAAGCCTTTTTAAACTCACTGTACTCTGAATGGAATAGATTGAATTGTTGGAAATAGCTCACATCATCTAGTCAGCTTCAGATAGTCAGTATTCATGGTGTGTCTGGAAAATCTTGAATTTCCTATTACCCATCAGCTTTCAGTTGTAACTCTTTCAATGCAGCTCCATGACACTCTTTCTAAATAAAGCAGAACATGAAACACACTCTCTATTGTTCAAGAGGTGTAGTCAACAAATTGAGTGTATGGGCTTATAGCTTTGAAAATATTTCAACACTAATCTGAGATAGAAACCTAATACTCCTGAGGATACAAGTTGTATGTTTGGTTTCAAGGGTAAGCTAACCTAGTAAACAGACTAGAGTTTGCTAAACAAAATGTAGGCACAAGAAATAATTATGTGTGGTCCTAGATGTAAAGATCCTCCAAATAAGGTAGATTGGTACTGGGCACTGAATTGAAATCTGGATAGATTACACATTGGAAATTGATAAATTGAATAATTCACAGTATTAATGACAACTTTGTCCTTTTCCAAATCCTAATAGATCAACAAATATTATTCCTGCAAGCATTTCAATTTTACATTTGACTAAAGTATTTCTATTGAACCTGAGACAGTGGGCCCACACGAACATAATGAGATTCAACAAAGCCAAGCGTGAGGTGTTGCACTTGAGTCAGGGCAATCCCAGATATGTGTACTTTATACTACACACTATGAGAAGCGTAACTTCTGTTAGAAACTAAGACAAAACTGCAAAAAGAAATCATGGAGAGCAGCCCTGCTGAGAAGAACTTGGGGATTCTGGTGAATGAATGGCTTGGCATGAGCCAGCAGTGTGTGCTTGCAGCCCAGAAGGCCAACAGTATTGTGGGCTGCATCAAAAGAGGAGTGGCCAGCGGGGCTAGGAAGGGTATTGCCCCTCTCTATTCTGCCCTTATGAGGCCCCATCTTGAACACTGTGTCTAGGCCTGGGGCCCCCAGCATAAGAAAGACTGTGGCCCTCCACTGTAGCGGATCCAAAGGAGAGGCACAAACATGCTCAGAGGGCTGGAGCACCTCTCCTATGAAGACATACTGAGGGAGCTGGGTTTGCTCAGCCTGGAGAAGAGAAGGCTCCAGGGAGACCTCATTGCAGTCTTCCGATATTTCAAGAGAGGTTATAGACAGGAGGGAGATCAACTTTTTACATGGTCTGATAATGAAAGAACAAGGGGGAAATGTTTTAAACTGAAAGAGAGGAAATTTAGATTAGATATTAGGAGGAAATTCTGTACTCAGAGGTTGGTGAGGCACTGGCACAGGCTGCCCAGAGAGTCAGTGAATGACCCATCCCTGGAGGTATTCAGGGCCAGGTTGGATGAGGCCCTGGGCAGCCTGATCCAGTGGGTGGCAACTCTGCCCAGAGCAGGGGATTGGAACCAGCTGGTCATTAAGGTTCTTCCAAACCAAGCCATTCAATGATTCTATGATTTTATGATTCTGTGATTATATGATTCTGCGATACTGACACATCACGGAATAATCACAGAAATAACTCTTAGTCAAATGCAGTTTTTCAATGCACTGTGGTGTTGTTTTTTTTTTTTTTTGTAGTTTTTTGTTTGTTTTGGTTTTTATTTGCAAATAATTTCTGTATAGGTTTGTAAGCATTTGCTTCAGAATAATAGACGTGCTACAGAAGAGTATACAGCATTTGAAATGTGGGGCAAAATCGAAGAGCTAATTTGTGCTTTCACTTTTGTATATCCTCTGAAATATAGAGAAGATACAGATTACACAGGGGACAAACCAAAGCAAAATTTCAAAAATAATGACAGAGCTTTATTGAAGCACAGGAATGGGTGTTACGTGAGTGGCCAGGCTTGGGTGGGAAAGAGGGTTTGAGACCCCACAGATGGCTGCATTAAAATGAATGCAGTAAGATGGGCAAAGTTCTGATGTTATTTTTCTTCAATTCTTTTTCAATGCTTATGTGAGAGAGATTAGACAGGATCAGGTTCTTATAATAATATGATATGCTGTATGGACAAGATCTAGTTTAGGATTGCAGGCTGAATAGCTCTGTTGCATTTTATTCATGCTAATATGTCCTACTGAAAACAGTAAGAATCAATAGGGAATAGATGGAGCCTTGGTTTCAGTCATTCCCTTGTGCAGCAGCTGGACACAGTGATGAATCAGAATGTGCCGAACTTTCTAATGACTAAAGTGGGATTTCCTTCCAGAGGGAGCTCTGGAGGGATTATCTCCTGGGGAACATCTGCGAAATATACAATTGTCTCTATGCTCTCATGGGCAAAGCTACCTGTAATGCTTTATTCAGGACTATAGCTACGGGAAACTCTTCAGGCAAAAGCTTTTCTCAGTGAAAAATGCTTCTGCCTGAACCAATTCACAATTTAATTTTAAATTTCTTGTAGTGCTCTGATGAGAAAATATGGGTGAAAAGACAGAAAAATGTTCTGAGTTTCCACTTGGCATATCAAAATCATGTTTCAATGCAAGGATTGTTCTCAATTTAATAAGGAGAACAAACTCTTTGCAAAAGACAAACAAAAAAGCTCTAAAGTATTATTCAACAACTTGAAAGAAACAGTTCATGCAAACATTTTATTTCAAGAGCTCTTCATTTCAGTGTGAAAAAATGGGAAGAAAGAGTATTTGACAGCAACCTGAAATTATTTCCTTTTTCCTTTTTGCAATCTCAAATATAACTGATCCTTCAAACATATTTAGGCCTGTATTTAAAGATACAGACTAGCTCTAACATAAACTCTATCACACTTATAAGATCAGTGTAACACTTCTTTTTAAGGTGAAAAATATTTTACTTGGAAAGACAGTATAAAACTCTTGATTAAAAATTCTATTTATTTCTGAACTTTTCCATTATTTTTAGAACTTGCATCTGATGCTCTTTGAACTAGTACTAATTAAGGGCTGCCAGCAGCAGAGTTGTTAGCTATTTGCAATAAAATCAGTCCCATTAATTTACTAATGAATTGATATTGTTATTATTTTTTGTTAGTTGGCAATGTTTCAAAAGTCATCATTACCTAATATTCAAAAACGAACATCATAGAAAGTTCCATTACTGCATAAAATGCAAAAATCAATTAAAAAAATCTAATTGGTTTGATAACGCCTGGTTTCAAATTACGCTGATGGCACCAGATCTTAATCCACTCTCCAATTAGGGTTGGAAAGTGGATACTTCTTGCTATTCACTAATGTATTGTGAATAATATAATGGTAAATAAAAACCTATGAAGGATGCTCCAAAAGTAACGCATCCTATTTTTTTTTTTTTATTTTGTTGGATCATTACATCAGAGGTGAATGTTGGTGTTACAACAGTAGAAGTTGAAGCTTTCCACCAATATTCCATTACATTTTATTACTGTGTGACAGATGGCAGCAGAGGGGCAGTCGGACAATATGATGTCTGACACTGAAGTGTGTACGGAGCAAAAGTGTGGAATTGAATTTCTCCATGTGGAAAAAATGGTACCCACTGACATTCATTGACTCTTGCTGAACATTTATGGAGATCAAGCAGTGGATGTGAGCACAGTGAGACAGCGAGTGGTGCATTTCAGCAGCGGCAACAGTGATGTGAACGACAAGCCATGTTCTGGATGGCCATGTAGATTTTTGTGAGTGTGGCATGCAGGCTCTTGAGCATGGATGGTGAAAATGTATAGCTACTGGTGGTGGCTATGTTGAAAAATATTGTTTCGTAGCCGAGAATTTGCTCCACCAAATAATGTTGCTGTGCTACTCGTATCTGTTGTAGTTTCCATGGAAATAAGGAGGCATGACTTTTGTAGCAACCAATGTAGAATTAGAAAAAATAATGTATTTCGTAAGAGTGTAAGAAGTGAATTGAAATGTACAAATTCTGGTGGGTATTTTTCTCTCTCACAAGAATGACTTTTCTGAACTATATGCAGAGGTTGCATAACACAGATTAAGGAACTGTGTGGAAAAAAAATAAAGTTTCTCCACCTAATCAGTCACATAATAAAAAATGAAAGGTGTCCTCAGGGTTAATATGTTCAGAGGAAGCTTTCTCAATATTTCTGTGCAGCTAGTGCTTGCTATCTGACAGGAAAAATGTACTAGTGAAAGCTTTTGTAATAACCCTATAACATCAAAGTTCTGGCTAATCTCAGTGATCTCAGAAAACTCCCAGAATTTTGAATGCTTCTTTCTGCCAGCCCTTAACAATGACCTTCCCGAATCTTGGCTGTTACCACAAGCTGACTAGGATGATAAGTGATAGTTTGTTTCCTGAGAGATTTTCAAGAATTTTAATAAATTTATTTTAGAAAGAAAGCTAAAATAATTTTGAAAAATGAAACAATTACTTTTTGCCTAGACCTGTGGTCCATGAGCCTGGAAAATAACAGTGGAACCAGAAACTTTTGTAAAATAAGTTTTTCAGAAGTTATGAGTCTTGTAGTTTCGAGACATTCTGGTCTGGGTTCATCTCTTTTCATTTTAGGTACATAACTGTAAAAAATTAATTAGTATGTTGGTTGGTTATTAGCTTCCTATATTATTAATGGATGGAAGCAGGTGACTGTCTGACCAAGATGTTAGTCACCGAAGATGCTAATCTCTCTCCGCTAGCTAGCAAGAAATCCTACAACACTTAGTATGTTATTTTTCTGTGACATAGGCAAAGAAAACTAAATAAACAGGATACTATTATAAAAGAAGAATTTACTCAATCAGTGTCATTTTGTGAAGTATTTTGATTCAGTGAATGCCCTAAATAAGTACTGTTCTTTTATAAATAACTGCATTTTTTTGGTCTTTTATGCATGGCCAGGAACAGAAATATTGTTTCTTTCTATCTGCAGACTGTGTAAGTGTCTGCCAAATTCTTCTCTGGTGGAAAAATGTACTCCATCCATTTTGTCATTGAGGACTGATAGTTTTTTATTTAGTCATTTTTTAATGATTTCAGTCCTCCAATTGACGAACAATTTCAAATGTGACCATGTCCACTTTTATATAAGAAAGTCAGCTTTTTTTTTCCCCTAACATATAGCAACACAATAATTTAATTAATAATGTTTTAGCATGAGTCTCTACCAATCACTTGAGGCTGTCCATTACATATCTGCCTTTACTAATTTTTCAGACTGTTTACATGAAATAATCAACATTATAGAAATATGTCCAATCCTTTGGAAATTGTTATTTCCACACTACTGTACTTGAGCTCAGTATATGTCCCACTTCCCCTTCTACTTTTGATTTTAGTGTCTTAATAGCAGATGTCTTGATAAAGGTAAAGAATTGTACAGAAAAAGATCAATCACTGTAGACAATACAACACCAATTTGATTGTTTAAGACTAAGGCTGAATAATTATGCAAATGATAAATTATCTGGCTATGTAATTAAGTCAAAATTACAATGGCAATAAATGTACAGTTAAATTCTTATTGATACATTAAAATTGTGACAAATGTTAATATATTTAATTGGCATTTAACAGGTCTGCTGAAGCAAGTTAATTAAATATCAATTTACACACTTCATAAATGTCAGCATTTTTAACAATTAAGCCCGCATTTATAATGTAGTTCAGCCCTGGATGTTTCTGAATTCAAGAGGAATGATTGGTAGCACTACCTATATTAAGGTTATTCACACTTTGCTTCTAAGACTTTCCTTTCAGATACACATACAATGGTCAGGATGAAATTAGTTAGAAAAATATTTCCCTTCCCCTTCCCACCAATTCTCTCTCCTGTACTGTCCTCTTGCCTCTTCCTCTTCCCCTGCCCTAGTCTCTCTCTTTCCCCCTTTCTCCATTTCTGTTTCCCTTATACCCTTCCACTTCCCCTTCCTTTCCCTTCTCCTTCCACGTTATCAGTATTTTAATAAATATCAAATACCAGGTTCCCAGATCTGACAAACTGGACATTTGTAGCTACTCGACATTTTTAATGTTAGTTTCTCTGTGCCCCACATACATATCACTGAAGTACTGATAAAAATTATGCTGATGGTTTACAAAGGACAAAGCTAAGTATTCACTATGATTATGACTTCACCTGGTAAATTTGTTAACATATAATGCTATAATGCTCTAAAGAATCAAACAGGGAAATTGAACTCAGAAACTGTAAGCCTTTAACTAACCACTATACATTAAAAAAGCAAGAATTTAAGAAGTTATGCAAGTAACCTAACAGAGTTACTTTAAAAAGTCAATCGCAAGCAGAAAATGTCAAAATAGTTTACCAAACAAGCTTATAACACTTTTCCATTTTAAAAAGTTTCTTAATTATAAGGATGCATAAAAAACGTCTATGAAGATACTTGCAGTTCATTGCAAGGGAGCTGGACTATATGACCTTTAAAAGTCGTTTCCAACTCAAACAATTCTATGATTCTATAACTGGATCTGCCTTTTTCTCTCCTCATACACTAAGATAAAAAAGAACACTGAAAAGGTTTTTCACAATGCAATTAAATGAACATTGGTGATGCTTCTCTTAGACATGCTTTGATGAAAGTGTTATATAACATCTGGAACTAAAGTGAGAAAGACAGAGATTCTTGCATGGGAAGGAGGAGGAATTGGAGACAAGGAACAGAAGAAGAAGAAGATGGGTGACATTTCTCAATGAGACCCATGCATTTTACTTTGCTTTATTTTCATGTGCTCTTTTTGTCTACCAGAGGTGTTCAATATTATGGGCAGGATTTCCAGTGCTGTAAGTAGCTAGCTCTATTTGACATTTTAGTCAAAAGGTGGCTAAAATGTTAAAATAGTATTATGAAAACATTTCTTCTTGTTTCATAGAATCACAGAATCACAGAATTGCAGGGGTTGGAAGGGACCTCTGGAGATCATTGAGTCCAAATTCTCTGCCGGAATAGGTTCCCTAGAGTAGGCCACCCAGGTAGGCATCCAGATGGGTCTTGAATATCTCCAGAGAAGTAGGCTCCACAGCCTCACTGGGCAGCCTGTTCCAGCACTCTGTCACCCTCGCTGTGTAAGAAGTTCTTATGCATGCATGTGCAGAACTTCCTATATTCCAGGAACTTCCTATGTTCCTATGTTTCAGACAGTAAAGATTTTTCATTTATTCTGATATTTTATCTGACCCAAACAGAACCTGCTTTCACTATTCTTGCCTGTTTTGCTTCCAGGAAATATGTCTGCTTCTGGGAAGGACGTGTTCTACCACCCACAAAATGCACTGCATTCGTTTCTAGAGTTTTCAGCCTCTTGTAGTCATTGTCCTGCTTGGCTAGCACTTAATGCTGATAAGCACTCAGGAATAAGGGGTAAAACTGATTTACTTTGGGAAAAAAGTGACTTGCCAGAAGGACCAGAGAGGTGATAGTCACCCTGTACTCAGCCCTGGTGAGGCCACACCTCAATTACTATGCTCTGTTTTGGGCCCCTCACTACAAGATAAACATCGAGATCTTGGAATGTGTCCAGAGAAGGGCAATGAAGCTGGTGAAGCACAAGTCATATGAGGAGTGGCTGAGGGAACTGGGATTGTTTAGTCTGGAGAAGAGGAGGCTCAGGAGTGACCCTATCACTCTGTACAGCTCCCTGAAAGGAGGTTGTAACGAGGTGGGAGTTGGCCTCTTCTCCCTGGTAACTAGCAATAGGGTGAAAGGGATTGGCCTCAAGTGGCCACAGGGGAGGTTCAGGTTGGATTTTAGGAAAAATTTATTCTCCAGAAGAGTGGCACTGAAACAGGCTGCCCAGGGAGGTGGTAGTGTCACCATCCCTGGAGGTATTCGAGAAACATGTAGATGTGATACTTAGGTACATGGTTTAGAGGGCAATCTTGGTGGTAGGTGGACGGTTGGATTAGATGATCTTAGATGCCTTTTTCAACCTTTATGATTCTATGATAAATCTGCAGCAAAGCACAAATCCCTTATCTTTTCTGATAAGAATATCAATGGCTTCCACTGACTTTCGCATATAGTCACCTTGCACCTGATTGGCAACCAGAAGAAACAGTACAAGATTTATGACACTAGTAAGACAAAGCAACATACATATAAATCACACAGAACACCATATATAAAAGAAGGCAGTTTTTAAAAGTAGTACTTTTAAAAGCAATGAAAATGACAGCATTCTACCAAAAGTTTTCCAAAGTTGTTTCAATTACAAAAGTGTGTCTAAACTCAGATAAATAAATTGCAACAACAACGTATACTGACAGTATGCCAACTATGTTCTCATTTTCTGCTTTTGGCTCAATCGGGTTTTAGTGGCTTAATGGCTATTTCATCACTTTCACTTGGAAGGTATTCCACACATACAAATTCCAGCTTTAAGAAACTTCACCTTCTACATTTTGCATATTTTTCTACTGTTAAGTTATTCAAATGAAAGTGATTACTAATTTCTGTTTGGAACATATACTACAGCCTTCCTCCACTAAACATTTAGAGACTAAAAATGCTAGCAAATAAGCATCATCCATTCCTGCAGCTGTGTTGTAATAATACCAAGCATGATGATTTCTGTTAATCTTTCTTTTATGGTTCCCTCAGGTTCATAATTTTTTGTTCTTCTCCAAATCTCCCCAGTCTTTCAGTACCATTTAAATATCACAAAAATGATAGAAATTACTATTTGCATTTTAGTAAGTAAAATGAATTCTACTAATATCTAGAAATCCATACTTTTGAACAGCAAGTTATTTACTATTTGGCTATTGATGTGTGGTTTTAGTCCAAATTAAAGTCAGTGTAATTGAGAGCAGAATTGTTCTTTAAAACACAACTGAGGTAATCAAGATGTAAGTATACTATGTTCATGTTATTTTTAAAAGCTACAGTACCAGTTGCATTTTATAAGACAAATTTAAAAACAGTCAAGTCAGAAAAACGTAAGCATTTTTTTTCATAAGAAAGACCTAAAAATTCCTAGAATAAAAAAAAATGTTTTAGTGTCTCTAAATATCATTAGTGAACATTTATCAAAAAAAAATAGTATGGATAATGCAATTTATATCTAATTCGGAAGAATTGCATGTGTTATGTATAGATATAGATTAATATATATGTGTATTTTACCTTTTTAATCCACGGTCAGACTTTAGAGGACCTGTGATCAGTGCAGATACCAACTAGATGATAATCTGCAAGGAACACAGACATTTGAGAGTAAGCTGTGCTCTAGGTTCCCCTTATACATAGTGAAGAAAGAAATAGGGAACTCTAGGGAAAAATTCATTGGATTCTAAATTAGGTGCCTAAAATGTCTATTTCTCTAGACTAATGTACACTTAGATGAATCCTGTCCTTTTACATTTAAAAAGAATTCTTTTCATGTAGGGTTCAGTCTTTTTTTTTTTTTTTTTTTTTTTTTTTTTTTTTCCAGACAGTACTTGCTTTTTTCATAAATCCTCTTGGTCCCAGGATGAGCACATTTATAAGCTTAGGATTCAACATGCATCTTTTTAAGTCTCAAGTGCAGACAATTTAATCCTTCCTGAATAATTTCATTTGGAAACACAGAGGAAAAAAAAGAACTGTTGAGTTTTCCTTTCAAAATTAGATCCTGTCTTGTTTAAAAAACAATTTTCTTTTTAAATTAAATGACTTAACTCTAAAAATAAAACAGAATGATTTGTATCAGCCTCAAAATAATCCATCTTCATTTTATCAGAACTCCTTCCTGCAGTTTCTCCACTCACAATCCATTTCAGTTCACTCCAAACTTTTTCTTTTGTTGCTTGCCTAGGTTTATTGGCCAGGATGTAATATTGACACCGAATAGGTCTTCTCACTTCTAAAAGAGTACAGCCAGCCATTGGGGTGGGACACTGACAGCCATAGAGCAGGGTGATTGTGCAGTGCTGAAGTTCTCATGGGGTTGGAGCTGTTGGAGCCATCTTCTGAGCTGTGAGGAACCTGAGGAGGAACTCTGTCTTATGGAGATGATGCTTCCCAGAAGTGCTCCCTACAAGCAGACACTCATTCTGGGCCATACCTGCAGCCATACAATGTACCAAGGCTATAGGAAGAGGCAGCTCTACAATAATTATGCTACTTTCAGATAACTTGAAACTCAGGTTTTCTCTTCAAACAAGATAAGGAAAGTAATTCTACATTTGTGCCTTCAGTTCCCTGGAGTTTAGAGTGTATTAATGGCTATTGGATTCAGAATAAATAAACTGGATGGAAAAATCATTATGTGATGTCCATTTTCTGAATATCAATTTGGTTTCTAACCATTTCAATAACTTATCCTTAATTTTCAATTCAGAGCATCTCTGAAAATAGTAGAAATTTGGGGCATCATTGCCTTTTCTCTTCTTATAGTAATGGGATGTGAATGTGCTAGCTAAGCTTATTGAATTTGAAATTAGAAGTTGATTCATCTTTTAAAAAGCATTTTTACATATTGAATTTTGGCCTTTGAGGAATAGAGAACAATCAAAAATGCATTGATAAAAAATGAAAAAAAAAAAGGAATTAACTGAGAAAGACACATGAAAACCCTCTTCATCTCCACAACACCTTTTAAAAGAAAAGTGTGTGCATAAGATAATAAATAGATTTTAAGGTATGGTGGCAGCAACTTCATTTACCAGAGCTGTGAACTGAGGAGAATGAGTCCTTCAGAAGTTTGTGATAACAACAGGTCTTTGCCTGCGTGTGAACTGTGTGCTTTTCCCCAGGATGCCAGTCTTTTCTATGCTATAGCTGCTCAGAGGGGCTGCTCTGTCTGCTGACTGTGTGATTGACTGTTTGCCTGTGCATATAGCTGAATTGGCTCTGCAGAGATACAACATTTGGATGGGTAAATGTTAGATATATTCATGCTTATATATACATTTTATATATATTATGTGCATATAGAAAAAATATATATGTATATGTGTATATATAACAAATATATTATGTGTTGGCCCCATGATTGGGGCTGCAGGAAGGCCTCTGTGTGAAGGAAGGGGTCAGGGCTGCTCCATGCTACACACATCTGGTTCCAACTGGTTCCAATGACCCTACCACAGGACACAGCTGAGCCCATCAGAGAAGCTGATGGTGCCTCTGTGAAAACATATTTAGGAGAGGCAGAAAATACCACAAAGAGAGAGAGAGGAGGGGACTAAAAAAGAGTGATAAACATCAGAGGGAATACCTTTGTCACAGGAGGAGGAGATGCTCTGTGGCAGAGCAGACGTGCTGTGCAGCCTCTCATGGAGGATTCTGTGGCAGAGTGGGTGAATATTCCTTAAGAAACTGTGGCCCATGGGGGGCCCATACCAGAGCAAGGGAGTAGTGTGACAGAGATGGAGTGGCAAAGAGGAAACACAACGTAGTGCAGGAGTGAAGTTTGGTCTGGGAAAGGGGGAAGAAGTTTATTTTCATTTCAATGTCTTTTTGTGGTCCAGTACCTGAATTAGTGGTTAACTGTCTAGTTATTTTTTCCCCAAGTTGGACCTGTTGCTTGCAACAGTAACAAGGAAGCAATCACCCTGTCTTTGTCTGGACCCACAAACTTTCTTGCTTCTGTTGTCCCAGTTTACTTCCCTGTTCTGCTGAGGGCAGAATGAATGAATGCCTGGGTGGGAGTTGCCAAGGCTAGCCGACCAAAATATACATGCATTCCTAAACACCAAAATATATAATATACAGGCATACATGCTGTAGGGAAACACCAATATGTATATTTACAACATTTCAGTGAAGGAGGATTGTGTAGACTAGAAGCACTGATCCATCACATGATAAAGAGCCTGCTGCCATGCTAGGCAATGATCATCTTCTTACAGGCATGTATGCAAATATGCAAAGATTCATTGACAGAGCTAGAAATATTTATTAAAGTATATCTATACATCTAACAGAGGAATTCTGTCTGTGCCCCTCTCTTTCAAGCATTTTAGACAATGAATCTAATAAAAACTAGAATGAATTTAGGAGCATAGTAAGAGCAACTTTGTCTGCAATTAGGCTTTCTTTATCCCAGAACCATATGTGCAGACTGTCTTACCGGTAGACAAGGGAAGCATTTTGCTTACCTCTTGAGCTATAACTGACAGCTCTTTTCCCTCCTGGTGTTGCAGTCTGTCCTTCTGTCTCTTTCAGAGTGAAGCCATTCTCATTAAATGAAGTAGCTTCTTGCTCAGTCCTGGACTAAATCAAAAGCACCTGACAATGTAACTTCCCCAACTTTGTTTTGTTCCGTTGTCATCAGTTGCAATCTTCAAACAAATGAATAAGGAACATTTGTAAAATAAACAAGTTAGAAAAATAATAGAAATTAAGGAAGAAAGTGAGGAAATAAAAATGTAGATAATGAAAAAGCATGAAAAGAAAGTCAATAGATTTGTGCAGAGCTATAATGAAAATGTTATGATTCCTCAATAAATTTGGTTATATATTTTAATGTGATACTTTGTGATTACGAAAGGCATACTGCTTGTCTCTATATTACATATATAATTATATGTAATTGAGAGTGAGTCCTGGAGAGAAAATTCTGGATAAATTTGTCCCAGAGACACACTGTTACAAAGAATTACTACTGAATGAGAACCTCAAACTGAACGACTATACTGTATCATAGGCCTTTGGTATGAGAAAAGCCAACAACACTCTTTCAAGAAGCAGAACAGAAAATATCTTGAAGAATGTCGTATGTATTCTGCAAAACCTCAGATCCCTGATGGAGACTTCTCCCTCTAGAGGGTGGTATATAGTCCCCAGAGTGAGCTCGGTGTTTAACAACAGGAGCTGTTTTTTTCCAATTTCTTCTTTGCTTTGACTAGGGCCACATGCAAGTGAAATTTTACGTCTGTGACACATTCATTACAATGTCCTTGCTATTTCCTTGTGCTAATACCCGAATTCCACAGTATTGCAACATCCTCAATGGATTAGTCACACACTTACTTTTTAGGAAATACTATTTTAATACAATACTGAATTGCACACAAAAAATTGCTTAACGTTTTTGAAGGAATATGGAATGCTACATAAATAAGCAAGAGAAAACAGACAGTAGCACAACAGGCAAGGTGATTTAGTTACCACAACACTGACTTCCTGGACTTGATTCTTTTCTACATCCATGCAGACCCACAGTTAGATTGTTGTAAATTTGTTCGGAACAAAGGCAATTCAGTCTTTTGTTTTTGTTTTTGTTTTTGGAAAAAAGGATTTTTGAAAAGAGTTCCTATAATACTACTAGTAGTAAGAAAAGTGAGGGAAAATAGCCTAAGACTGGTGAAGTTGCAGAGAAGGTAGCATCAGAGTATAGTTTTCCCAAGACTTAGTTGCAAACTTGGATATCCACATTATATAACAAAATCTCAGTAGATAATACTTGTAAGCTATGGAGCTATTTAGGGAACTCATTTCACTGTTTTGCTCATGAGCATTGTAATTTCCTCCAGATAACAGTATCTTGTTCGTAGGTCAAATTGTCTCTTTTAGAAATTAGAAATATCTTACGCAAGTACCTTGCATTTCAGAATGTTTGGACTTAGGACCCAGATGGCCTCAAGTCTTATAATGACCTTACTGCTAGTAAATAAGAAGGGCCAGTGATCAGGCTGAAGCTCTGATACACAGCTGTGCATACTGCCTAATCAGTTCCTACACAGATTTCTCGGTATGCTTTTGGCTTGTGTCTAGGTTTATTTCATAGCATAATGTGTATCAATAACTACTGCTACAGTTCAGTTTGAATATGGTCACTCAGTTCTGCAAGGAGAAAATGTAGATACATGGCTGTGAGCCTAGCCATGACTTCAGGGCTTGGGAACAGTCTTTGGATTATTTTATTTCACTGGGTAAATGAAGTTTCTGAAAACTCCCAGAGACTTTGGGAATAAAATTCAGAAGTTTAAAACCTGACTCCTTGTATTGTCCTTGTAGGGCACACGACTCTCATGTTCTGTTTTCTGTTCTTTTAACTTCTAGCTTATATGAAAATCTTTAGAGACCTACATGAATAATTGTTTTCATGTTTTATCCTACATGTCAGGATGCAATTCTAGGTCATGAGGGTCTCACAGCTGTGAGAGGATGCTATAAATCAAAGAAGAGTGATGTGCTGATGGTGGAGCAGCAGATCTATGTAAATCTTGTGGTTACTAGATGAAAGTTGAAAAGTTCTGTAGACAGGCCTGCAAATAAGTACTCTCAGAACTGAATTACTGTTCAGTCCAAATTTGTACATATTGGCCTGTTGATCTCTTTTTCTATAGGCTAGTTTAGTTTTGCTTATCTGAAATGATGATTCAAATGAAAATCTGAGGCTAATTATGCTGTGCAAAACAGTGGTAAATTATCTTTTAGGAAAGAGAATTTGTGTGTCCATGGACTAGCATATTATACAAATAAGTATTTAGTAGTAACACTCTTATTGGTTTCATTTAGATGTTGATGCGTGGGTATCCCTACCAAGTAACTGTAACTGTTCATCTTTGAAACCCAATGTGGAATTCTGTGAGACAAGAGGGGCTTGAACGCAAAACCTCTCTTGTAACTAACAACTCTGGATTATTCAATTCCCCTATTTCATGGAAGAAGAAAATATGTTTTTCAGTCCTCATGATACTAGGAGTATTCTTTTGTTGTTGTTGTTTAAAGAGGACAAAGACTTTTAAGTTTGTGGACCTGCTTATCTCTTGCTGACTCACTTTGCCTCTTTTGGCTTCTCCTTTGAGACATTCCGTGCCACAGAGTCCTACAGGCACAAATGAATAGACTGTCGAGATATTAACCCATCTGAGTTGTAAATGATTTCCAAAGCCACATAAAAGAGCAGATCTTAGGGATAAAAAAAAGAGTATCTTACAGATAAAAAGCTGTTCATTCTGTGTGAAACTGAATACTGCTTGAGTTGATCAGTCACAGAATGTGAAAGCAAAGGAAGAGAAGAAAATACAGCAACAGATTTTAGGCCATCAGAGAACTATAGTTTGTGGCAGAGTTCCTCAGATGAGCACAAGCTGGACAATAGGAGGATTCTGGACTGCTCAGGGCAGGCTAGAGTGTTAAAGGATGATGGCACCCTTCATCCTTCACTATTGTAATTAACAGCTTGAAAAAGAGGAGGATTAAGAGAGATGTTGGGAGAAATTCTTTCTCTGCTTTATCTTTCTTGTCTGAGGCATACAGTCTGGAAATTTTAGTTTTCAGAGCTTTGTTAAATGTAATTTTAGTTATGGACACTACTGAGGTATAATATGGGCATATATGAACAGTGCTGGATATGGACAAGGTAATTTGATTTTTAGATTTTTTTTGTGAAGATTGAAAAGTTCTTTATTTCCTAATTTTTTTTTTTCAGGCCTCTTAAATATAGCTGTGGTGGCTTGACCCTGGAGAACAGCTAAGCACTACACACAAAAGAGAAAAGCAAGAGGAAAAATGAGAAAACTCATGGGTCAAGATAAAGACAGTTTAATAACTGAAGAAGAGGGACAAAAGTGTGATGCAAAGACCATCACTCACCAACTCCCACAAGCAGACTGATGCCCAGGCACTCTCCTAGCAATAGGTACCGGGCAATGTCCTCTCCCTCCTAATCTCAATTTTTATTGCTGAGTATGACATTACATGGAATAACATTTGGGTCAGGTCAAGTCAGGTGTCCAAGTGGTGTCCTCTCCCAGCTTCTTGCTGACCCCTACCCTACTCACTGCAGGGGAGCAGAGTGGGAAAAAGAGAAACCGTTAATGCTGTGCAACTACTTTTCAGCAATATTCAAAACACTGCTGTTACCAACATTCTTTTAGTTCAAAATACAATGCCATACAGGCTACTGTGAATATAATTAACTGCATTCGAGCCAGACCCTACACAATATCCAAAGCTCCTTTGTATTCCCAGTTACATGCAACTCTAACAAGCAAGGCACTGAGACTCTTTAGAGGGGTCCAGGACACTGAACCTATTGAAGGGTGTTCATGCAGTGCTATTTCAATCCATATATGCATCATCAGATTTTCTTGGAACAGTCTTTTTAATAGATGTTAATAATTTCTCTGTTAGTATCCAGACAGGATTTCCTAGGAACTTTATAACCATACCTTTAATTTAGACAGATGACAACAATCAACATGAGCAACAAAAGAAGCAGAAGGTAATCAGTGTAATGGACACTGAATACCTGAAAACAAGGTCTTTTGGCTTCAAACTATTGAGCAGATTGTATTATGCACCTGAGGTACAATTGATATTTTCACACTAAAACAATGTAAGGGTATATTATCTTCTCAGAAACGTATGATTTTTAATGGCTATGGTCATGTGACTAGAGGAAAGGGATTTTAACTGCCAGAAGGACCCATATAATGCATCATAAATAGAAATAAAATGTTTAGAAAAATGAATAGAAAACACATTTTGTCAGTAGAGGGATGAAACAGAGATAGAGAGAGAAGGTGAGGGTGGAATCAAGGTTTGAATAGACCCTGGTGGTGCTGAGCTGCAGAAGGCACAATTGCGGAAGGTCTGCAAAGCAAAGTTTTGATCTTATGTGTAATTCTGATCTGCTGCTAACCAATATGAGCTCTGGTGTCTCTAGCATAACATTGCCAACACTGAAATGTTCCAAGATTTTGAATCTATCCATTACAAACCATAGATATCATCTATCCCTCCAAACTTGGACTTCTTCAGACCATATTGATTGCTTATGTATTTGGGCTCTAAGTGCATTCTGCTTTTTATTTTCAAGGGTTTTTGTTTGTTTGTTCATTTGTTTTTTGTTTGTTTGTTTGTTTCCCCCAGAAAATTGAGGAATGGATATATATTTCAGGGATAGAAGACAGAAATCTATTCCACTAAAATGTGAGCAGCTAGAGCTTTCAGAACACTGAAAAGCATGAGATTTGCAATCAAATTGTGATAATTGGTGACACTATTATAAATCGTTTTATGCAGAGGAAAACTGGATCAATAATTAAAATATTGTCTGACATTGGAATCAGAAAGAATCAGTTCCATGTCTTGGAGCCTATAAAGATGCTCTGATGTGTCTATGGCAAGTTTTTTAAAATGTAATTGTCCAAGAAGATCTAGCCCATAGTTCAGTATGACAAAGTATTTGCTAGCAACACCGTCTATTCACTCTTACTTGTACCGAAACAACAGTTTGAAGGGCAATGTAATGAGACAGAATGAGGAAATCCTCTGACTTTCAAAAATATATAAACTGTTCAATTTTCTTTTCAGGAGAAAGATAAGCTCCTCTCATTCACAGTGAGATCTCTTAAGAAAACTGTGTCAACTCAGCTGGTAAGAAAGTGAGCTTTAACATGAGAACAGTAGCTTGTAGTATCACAAAACACTTTGCATTATAAGAGCATGAATTAAATAATTTAAGTTTTTAGAACCCTTTTCAACTTGTCCTTTATTTCACTTCATTAATGAACTATAGAGACTTGACAAGAACTTGATGGCTTACCGTATATACATTCAAAATATTCGTGAATTGTGTATTCATAATCTAGGAGACATTTGTAATGCATGCATTAAAAAAATGTAGTAATAATAATTAAAAAAAAAAGCTCCTAAACTTTCATTTATACTGAGATTCAAATACCTTCCATAGTAAGAAGTTTTTAGTTACTTCATCCAATTGTTTTAGAAAATTGCAGGATAATTCTAAAAATTCTTAAAATTCCTCAGTCTCTCCTATGGGATCCGCTGCTACTTGTAAGGATTAATTATACATTTTTTTCCTGCATAATAGGGAAGGTTAGAATGCTTCAATAATCAGTTCGGTTGGCCTTGTGGGAAAAAGAAGGAATAGTCGTGTTCTAATGCTTCCATCACAAAATACAGAAGGATTTCATAAAAGGTAAATAGCATCAATCATCTCTTTTTGTTTGTTTGCTTTTCCTAAGGTAAGAGGAGCAGGAAATTTTGTATGTGACCAAGTATCGTCTTGATTTAGGTTTCTGATGCCAGGAAAGCTTGAAAACAGAAAATCTGAAGCCCAGGCTAGTATCAATTTTCAGTTAAAAGAGACTTTACTGAGTGATTTAAGAACTGTATAAGAAAAAACAAAGATTAAAAAATGCCTCACCAGCAACGTTCAAAATGACATATCAGCATTAAAAGACTCCCAAGGAAGCCTGTCCAAAACACTCAAACACGCCTAGTGAGACAGACTCAATTATCAGCTGTAATAGCATCACGTGACAGACTTTGGTAAGCAAAGTGTTGCACAGTGAGAAAATTCTATTAACAAATACCAATTTACACCTCTGAATTGCTGTGAATATTTGTTAATATCTTCTGTATGTTTTGTAGCCATTAACTGATTAATGAAATCCTAAAGAGAAGCAAATACACAGTATGTGGTGAGCAGGTGTTACCAATCCCTTTTTGCAGATGATGGTGAAACTGAGACTTACTGATGTATTACCTGAGACCAAGCTGTTGAATGACTGGAAATGTTCCTGCAGATTTTATGTTCTGGTGACATCTAGAGCTCCCACAGAGCTTGTGTGGTGCTTATCCACTGTCATACCCCAAGATCATAGAATTGTAGAATAGTAGAATTGTAGAATCGTAAAATCCTTTGAGTTGGAAGAGATCTTTAAGGGTCATTAAGTCCAACTTCCCTGGAGGTGGCCTATAGTAGTCACCAACCACAAGGCTCCCTTTGTTGCTTTGGTCTCTATTACCTATAAGCTTTTGGTTTGCTCATGGTCATACTCCAGGGACAGCTCTTCACACTCTCTTTGGTTCTTGATGTAGAGGGCACTGCCTCCTTCCCTCTTTTCCACTGGTAGTCACACTCCAGTTGTGGGAATCATCCCACCAGTGACGGCAACTATGTCATGATTTTCTAGTAGTATGGTGCCTTCCAACTCCTCCTGTTTGTTTCCCAAGCTGTGTGCATTGATGTTGAGGAACTGCATCTGGGCAGCTGGCCTTGTTGCCTTCTTGGAGGATAACTCCTTAATTCCACTGTTTCTCTTTGTTTCTCTTACAGTTGTTTCTATCATAAAGTTCCTACTTTCTTTGCTGGGCATCTGAGATCCTTATCTCAGATTGCATACTTTTGAAAAAAGATTCTAATCCTTGCAACCACAATTGTTTGATCAAAAATCACCATCATCATAAATATTCTCCAGTGAATAGCCATTTAAGGAACTTCGATGTCTGTTAAACACCATGATTTCCATCTTCATCAACTAAATATTCATTGATTAAAGCTATATGAAATGTAACTTTTCATAATACCTTGGTGAAATTACAGAGAATGAAGTTGCTGATACTGAAGCTCAAATCATAGAAACTAGATTACAGGTTCTTTTGATCCCTTGGAAATGCTTTGTCTCTTCAGGCAAGACACTATAGTGCTCTGTTTTTTACTTTGTCCAACTGAATAGTGAAAAAATACATATATATCAGAAATTGCAAGGGCCTTGTTAGGCTATTTCTTAACATTTTACCAAATGTCCTTCTAAAGACAGTATGGAGCTATCATGCTATCCAATATTTTCAAAAGGCTTTAAGGAGAATGCTATTCAAAGTGTAGTTACTCTCTGTACTTCAATCTTGTGGAGCAGTCAGATGTCACACCTCCTAATACAGGTGGCAAGTGGGTGAAAAAGGGGGAAATTCCTATTTGAATAACAGCAATGTCTCCTATCTGAGGTGGTTCAGTTGCCCTGAGCTCAGAATTAAAAGTACTTTGAAGTGGATTTGGTCAAGATCTTCCTCCTAGAGGCAAAACCAAAACCAACCAACCAACCAAAAAAGCCAAATAAAATACATTTCTATGTGGAGCATAAGAATCTAAATATTTTTAGATAAATATTAAAACAAATACAAGACTATCTAGAAACATTATAATAATCAATTTGAGGGATGTTATGGCCATAGCTGAAAGCTTGACTGCACACTCAGGTTGAATTAATTTTCTCAGATATATATTGATACAGCGTGTTATAATCTAGATGAAGTTTTACTCTGTATAATTGCATTTGTATTTTCTTGTGTCTCCTGTAAATTCAGCTTTAAACTTCTTTTATTATTGCAGAATGGATAAAAACAGCCAACAGTCACACTGAGATTTTCCCTATTCTAGATTACATACGTTTCTAGGTGTAGATGTAGCTTCGATCTCTGTTGTTATGGGTGGGTGTACAGAGTTTTCAGATCAGAAATGTTGTGTCCAACCAGCAAACTGTACAGGCAGAGAACCACAGTTAAGTCTGTATCCAGCTCTGTAAATATGCCTCTTACTTCTAATAGGCCCTGTTGCTTTAGGAATCAGTAGAGGAACTTATGAAAATGGGGACTAATTGTGATGAGAATTTGTAGGATCCAGTGTCATAATACTAAACAAATATGCCTTGTTCCATCTTTGTTGAGGAGTGGAAGGGAATTTGGCAGCTGTAGCAGAACTGTAGGAAACCTTTAACACCAAAATAATAGATGGCCTCTTACTACACATGCAAGATTGCAGTTCTCTCCCTAGGACTTGTTTGAAGACAGTCCTCAGTTCAGAAACGATTGTGATCAGCCCTGAGAGAGAATTATAATTGCATACAGACTCTGTAGGTGGCCCTTATCTGTTGTTATTCTGACGAAAGAAGGCTAGTTTTTCTTCTGTAAGTTGCATCAGCAAAACATTTCTGTATTGTAAAGGATTTTATATCTGCACCATATGCTCTGAACTCATACTAGCAGATGAGATGGATGAAATGGTTACCGTCTTTGCTTTCTGCCTCACATCTCAGCCACAGCTTACCTACCTCTTTGAAGAGAGAAATTGATGGAATTTATTTTTGCTTCTAAATTGATTAAGTTCTGTGAATGTGTAACATAATTTTTTCTGGAAATTAGAGGAGCTACTGGTGGTATATGACAGTGCTCTTCACAAAGTAAGTGATTCTTAATTGCTGAGAGAGACCTATGAAGAGTACATCTATGTATCTAGATAGATAGAATTAAATACAGGGATGTTCATCCTTCATTGAAATGCTCTTATCTCAGGACTTGCTACAAAAACATAAACCCTACCATCTTAAACTTGCTGATGCATGTAGCTTGCTGTTAAATAATAATAACAGTAATAAAAATATAATTATTAATAATAGAATATTCTTTACAATTCCTAATAAAGGAGATTGCTAATTTCCTGCTGGTAGAAGGATAGTTCTTTGTCTCTGCTGCCAGAAACATATTACAACTTGTAATTAATTAAGAAGCATGCTGAGTGGGCTGGCAACAGACATTATAAGTAATGTAATAATAAGAAATAAAGGCTTTGCCAGTGGAAAGGTGACAGAACACAATGTGAGATACTGCCAGAAATAAATACTAGATGATGATTATAGCTAGAGAAGCACGTCAGGTCTTCTAATCACTATAGAGAAGTGCGAGTAAAGAATTTTACCTGATTTCATCAGTAATGACTAAAAAATTCATATGTATTCTTCCCCTACATCCTCAAATCTTCTTTTCTCCCAGGGACAATAGTATGATGAAGGAAATGGAGACTAGTGGTTACAACAGAGGACTTGGAATTTGCTATTTTGAGCTCTGCCACTAAATCATTTCCTGACCTTGGCAAAGTCAATCACAGTAGCTATGTATCATTTTCCATCTGTAATATGGGAACCAACCACAATTGCCTCCTAAGATTATGATGGTGTTTTAGGAGTGAAAGATTTATAAAATATGTTTTATTCACAAAAAGAAAACATCTTGATGATGTAACTTTACCTGGAAACGTCTGGGTGGAAATTGAGAGGTAGGACTTGTTCTAATTGTTTTTTGGAGATGTTTGTGTTTGTTTTTGCCCAGTTCCTATATGACAGAGGGAATGGCAAAGCTCCCACCTACAGTAATGGACCTATATTTCTGCTAGCTTGGAAATATGTTTCATCCTGCTCTGAGTGCAGGGCTGGGAGCTCTGCAGAGCCTGCTCTTCTCATTCCCATCCAAGATGACTACTTGCAAGCTTGCAGAGGAAATAATGGCAATTTGGTAGAAATGTGAAGTGTGCTGGTAAACTTAGTCCAGTGCTTCAGGAAGAAACAGATTCATCACTACATTTTACCTAGCTTCTGTTCCAGCTTCCACCTGTGCTTGCAGTACTGGGCTAGCTGAACAGAGAGGGAGACAGGTTTCTTCTTAGCTGGAATAGTCATTTCAGAAATGAATTGAACCTTGTTTACATTGCCACAGCTTTCGGTGCATTCTACTCTGTATGCTGCACTTCTGGTCTAATTTGATTAAGAATAAATTTCTTCTCATCATATACAGTTCAATATTGCCTCGTTGCTGTCTTCTCAGACATCTTGAGTTCTGTGTCTAATGTTAGTTTTGGAAATCTTGGTGTTTCACATATCTTGGGATAACTTCCAAAGTCATTGCACATACTTTTCTCCTAGCCAAGGGCAGATTCTCATTGGCAGCATGAGACATGAGCATAACAGTCCCACTTGTGACAGATTTCACCTGTTTTCATCAAATCCTAGAGGAAGCAATGGTTCCAGCTGCTGAAGAGCAATGCTAGTTCCAAATATTTGTGCCATGTTACATTGTGAGACTGGATGCTGAAGGTCGCTTATTTCATCTGAGATTTGGAGATGCTTGCTCTGCTTCTGGTTTGGATATGCATTAATACTAGAATTGGAACTACTACACAAAATTCATGATTATTTTTCTTACTTATTCATATGTAGAAGTGGCCTTTATTTCTCCTTGTGTACCAAAATGAATTTCTAAATGCCTTATGAATAAACCTGTACTTACATAGGCACAAAACCTGCTTCTGTAAAGATAAAAAAAAAAAAAAAAAAAAAATCATTTGTTAGCAAATAGAGGCAGATTCTTTATCCTCAAATACTGGAAGGTTCTTCAAGTGAGTGATATTGATAACAACATTGAAATACATGTTTATTTTAGCAGGAAGGTCAAAATATACATGTACTGGAACAATGTAGCTATTAAACATGAATTTCACTTGGGATTAATCAATGATGAAGAGATAAGCAGACTCTTTTCTTTTTAGCCAGAGAGAAACTGCTGCCTTGATCTATAGTTCAGTCAATAGGCTGAAATTATGTATAATTGTGGAACAAGTTGAAAGTTAACCTCTTGATTTCAGCTTGAATGCAATAATTGTAATAAAAAAACCCCTGGCCTAATAATATTATCAATATAATTCCTTGTAGGTAGTGATTTGGTTTGATTGCATTACTTTTATAAAGAATAAAAAACTAATGCATTGTATTCAAATTACAAATGATCCTTTCATAAAAATTAAATTATAGGAGACTTCATTATGTGTTTAGTAGAGAGGCATAAAAAAATGGCTAAATCACTCTGTGATTACTTATTGCAAATGTTACAAAGCGCTGGGTAATATATAAATATTCTTATGTTGCCCAGAGTCTCAAGACTAACTACTTTTATCAACAAACTCTTTCCTTGCCATGTTTAACAACCGCTATGAACTATTATCTAGTAAAACTTGAACCTGTTTGTTCATGTAAATATCTCATGGTTTACTGTAGATGAAAATCTCTCAGAACCAGGAGAGTATTTTATTCTTTTATCCCTGGGTGGAGGAAGCAACTTTCATTAGCAGTTATTGGAATAATGTGTGTGCATCAAGGGACTTGCATACTGATATCTCTTCGTTTATGAATGTACTGTAATACATACTTATAACATTTTAATAGTAATTATAAATGAGAGAGTCATTTACTTTTCTGTTATTAATCTCCTGTTGACTGTTGTGGATTGTTCTATAAAGTGTATTGCTTTTATTTAGGCTAAGGGTTTTGAAATGTGCAAGGGCTTAGAGAATTTTAAGTCATTTTTAAGAAAGGATGCAAACGTTTGGGTGTTCATTGGCTTTGAGTGGGGCCATGGTTTCACCAAAAAGAGTGAGCAAATCAGTTGCTTGTTTATCACCCACATGCATTGGTCATTTCCACTCCATTAAGTGTGTAAATACAGTATTGAGCCTTTGGTGATACAGCCTACCCTGTTGATAAGTCTGATATAATGATGCCAGTAAAGACAACTAAGAAAATATACTGCAAAAGATGCAGCATCTATGGACCCTACACCAAGAGTTGGGACAAAATTAAGGTTTCCTTGCTCAAAAGCAAGTTTTGCGGAATTGAATGATCCTTAGCATTAGAAATATCAACATACAGAGTCTCATATCTTTGTGAAATGGATAGATCACATTCAAGTCTGGAAAGAATATACACTCTGTGTGTAATATTACCCATATTATCTCAGTCAGTCCAAGGATTAAGTGCACTGGATTTTAAACCACTGGATTTTTTTTTTTTTTTAAACAGCTCTGACAGCTGTGACCAAACTTATTTGTAAAGATTTGCTGTATACACTCAAGGGAAAAGCAGAGCAGCTGGCCAGCAGCTAGGAAAAGCAGCTAGAATCAAACTGAAGCTTTTCTACAGCAGACATAGAGCATATTTCTCCCAAGAATATAATAATTGAGATGCTGTGTCATTGTAAACAAACATCACCAGGTAGGCATATGCTAGGCAGGCATATAAGGTATCTCTGGACACCATCTAGGAAATTCCTCCATGTTATTCTTTATAATCTTAATTTTTACCTATGTATACCCACAATATTATGAGGGCTGCTCTGAAATCTATGTCTCCTGTTTTATTCTCTTGGCCCACAACATCAGAGGTGGTACGTTGGTGGTATGGAAGTTGAGGTTGAACCTTCTTGCCAATATTTTGTTGTTGTGAGACAGCATGACAAACTAGCGTCTGACATGGAAGTGCGTATGAAGCAAAGGTGTGGAATTGAATTCTTCATGCGGGAAAAAAATGCACTCATTGACATTCATCAACGTTTGTTGAATGTTTCTGGAGATGAAGCAGTAGATGTGAGCACAATGAGGTGATGGGTGGTGCGTTTCAGCAGTGGTGACAGCAACAGTGGATCACCTCCACTGGTGAAGATTGTTATGAGTGCAGCATGCAGACTCTTATTAAGCATTTTCACCACCAATGAACTTATAGTGGTGACTATGTTGAAAAATAGCTGAGAATTTGCTATATCAAGCAGTGTCATTGTACTCTTTGTATCTGTTGTAGATGGAGCAACCTATGTATACGTATGTATTGGTAGGTGTCATAATTCTTAGCAGATTCAGAAGGAGGATATTGGAAGAGGAATGCAAAGATAAAGATTTTTTTTTTTTGTTCCCACAAATTGGATAGAAAAAGCAGAGGTTTTCTTTCAGTCTTTCTTGCTGTTGCTTCAGAGTGCTTTTCAAGGGAGTTGGTTGTGTTATTTTTCATTGAAGAACAGAAGAGTTTAGGTTGCAGCTCCTCAACTGGGGCAGAACTGATGTGTTGCTAGGCTTGTCCAGTGAGAGATTTTGAGGTATCCTTGGAAACTTCAGCATTACAATACACCCTGGCTGAGGGCTTTGAGAATATTGGTTTTGGATTTAAACAGCTATGTAATTTGTGGCTCAGCACTAAGAGACTTGCCAAAGGTCTGACAGAGCTAAAATGACAAAGCAGGGAACAAAAGCCAAATTTCAGCAGAGCACACTCTTAGAGAGATATTTGGTTCCAGAGTGCAAAAATGAATGGAAATATTGTATGCAAGGATATTGCAGGGAAATTTTTAGTAAAACAGATTGGAATTTGACGAGAAAAATGGACACTAATGTCTGTGCTCTAAAGAAAAAAAAAGAACAACCAGCCAAATACCCTCTCCTCTCTCCCCTCCCCCCCCCAAAAAAAAAAAAAAATCCTGGTCACTTTAAGAAGAAAATAATAATATCACTTTGTTATCGTCAGTCCCTAAAGGATCTTAGATGAGTGAGTGGTTCTGCTTAGTTCAACATATTTGAAATCAAGCGTGCGCCCAAATGATTTGCACCATTTGGTCTGCAGACGTCACTGAGTCTTAACTGATGCAAGACAGCACTTCCACTGCTGATGACAGTGTCTGTGTAGGAACCTCACTTGTTGGACTTCAGTTAGGTAGAAGACAAAATGCCTGTTTCACTGCTGCAAAAATGGAGAGTTTTCCTTCAAACCAACTAGTATGTTATTACTGCAGCTTTTGAATAAGCGGTGTGACCGTTGTCAAAACCCTTGTTCGGTTCAAATGATGGAATTTCCTGTGATTTTCCCCAACATTTGATCAACTTTCGACATTAGATATGCCTATGGGCGTAGACATGGGCACAACGTGAAAGTTCTGTTTAAACATCAGGAAGCAGTTTATTCTGCAATTGGCTGAGCACTGGAACAGATTGTCCAGAAAGGCTGTGGAGTCCCCGTCCTTAGAGATATTCAGAAGCCATCTGGACATGGGCCTTAGTAACTGGATCTAGGTGTACATGCTTGAGAAAGGCAGTTGGACGAGATGACCTTCAGAGTTCCTACTCAACCACAGCTGTTCTGTGAAGAAACAGAACAGAGCCATCATTCAGGTCCTCTGGTTCACTCATATGTGCTTGTGTGATAAAGGAACATACCTGCAGGGGAGATGCCATGGCATTTGTCTCAAAAGAGTGTATTAGCTAAGTGCAGTTCCTGCTCACAGTATCTATTTGATGTAGGGTTCTCCTGCAAAATGAATTTACCTGAAGAATTTTAATAGAGTTTTGATGACCACTCTCTGTGAAATTGACATTGGAAAGATTAACAGTATAATTCTTAGGCATCATTACTGACAGGAGCATGGTATTAGGCAAATGAAAGTGAAGCCTCTGGTGTATAAGGTTCCAGGAAGCACAGATGTACAGAGAGTATTTCTTGCCCTGGGGCAGCTTAAGTGTCTTAATTATGCTTGTGTTTCTATTACAGCACCTCTTTGCCAAATGTAACTCCCCGACATTTGCCTACATTTATATGGACATCTTTATCTTGGCAACTAGAAAAGATCTAAAATGTTCATTTTGACACTCTGAATAGAGCTGATTTTTGGATGGGGTGCGCTACTCATTCCATGAGGAAAAAATTCTTGAGAGATTTGATGTGAGTTTTTTGATTTAGCATTAATCATGAAGGAAAGCAATACAATGATTCTAAATGATTCTAAATCCTTTTCAAACAAATGACATGACTTGGGAATATTTTTTTCTTTTTTTGAATGTTTCACAAAATTTGCAGTGAACAGTGAGGGCACAGTTAATCACATAAGTAAATAATGTGCTTTTCCTCTCTTCCTCTCACTATGCTTTTACTTCTCAATTGCTTTTCCTTTTCTCAACTTTTGAAGTTTGCCAAAACAACTATTAATTTTGACTGCTCTTTTTTCTGTGTGCACTGAATCTTTTTTTCACTTCATTTGCCCAAGTCCACATTTAAAATGAAGGTGAAATATACCAAATTCACTGGGTTACAGATTTACACCTACTTACCTCAACTTTTAATTTAGTACTAAGGATGACCTCATATTGGCCCATGTGACAGCTCAGGCCAGAACACAGGCTGAAATGGAGCCCTGGAACAGGTCTGTGGCAGTGGTAGGAGGAGGGGGAATGGCTGGGTCATCAAAACATATTGGTGCCTTCACAGCCCTGACTTGCACTGTGCAACCTGCCCCACACGGGAGATGAGCAGAAGTACAAAGGTGATTGTAGGAAGAAAGGTTAAGAGAGAACAAATGAATGAACAAAATATCTGGTAAAGTGAAAATTCTCATAGTGTATGCATACACAGTTTAAATGTCTCCTGTTTCAGATACAAAGTAATCCTAACTAAAGAAAATGTTCAGATTTTCAAAGGAAAAAATAAATATTTGCGTATATATATATTTGTATCTACACAATTTTATTTTATTTTTTTAACTGAAACCCTTTTAGTGTTTCATATGGATGTATTTTTGTTTTTACCTTTCTGACTCTAAGTCAATACTTGAAGTTCACTATTAGCATCTCCTCATCCCGTGACCGAGAAAGTGGCACTAAAATACTGTATAATACAGAGCAGGGGCCTGATTCTGCACCATGTTAAATCAATAAAGATTTTCTGTATGCAACCTTCATAAAAGTGAATTTCCTTGTTATATCAGGACAATATAGCTCTAATTTAAACATAATCTACTACTCTTCATAAGCACATTGCTTAAAATTAATAATACATTTTAAATACTGGTTCCTATTGAAAATTTGATTGATTAATCTCCCATACAAAGTTGGATTGAAAGCAGTCCTGAGAAGGACTTGAGGATTTTCGTTGCTGAAAAATTTGACATCAGTCTACAGTATGCATTTGCAGCCAAAATAGCCAACTATATACTGGGCTGCGTGGAAATAAGTGTGGACAGTAGTTTGGAAGACAGCAGCCCCAGTGAGCTATTGAAATTATAATAATAGTTCAAATAAGCCCATTGTGAACTCTCCAAAAGGTAGGGCTTCTACCAAGGTATGCAATAATGGCTTCTTCATAATGATATTAAGCATTATACTGCTGGAACACAATGTGGATAGTAGGTTGCTGGAGGCAAGGTTAAAATGTGGCAACTGAAAGCAGTCATTCTAAACAGTAACTCTATTTATAGAATTAGTGTGAGACCTGTTGGTTGGCCTATAGTGCCAGTTTTACCAATAACCTCTATTCATAATTAAATTAATTAATATATGTACATTAATTACAATTATCTTAAAAACCAGAATTTATTCTACAAATTAATTTTGAAATATACATCTATAATTCTATTTGAGACTTGTATTGAGTTTTGGAGCTGGTGTTAATTTCTTGATTAAGATATTTAAATGTATATGTATAATATATATGAATACGTGTTCATATATATGAATTATATAGAGAGATATATTCAACGTAAGACAGTTGCCTCCATTCCACAGTTCTGTATGGTATTTCTGCAATGCAAATAATTTTGTGTTTAATTAAATACAAAGTTTTCAATTTAATAGATAAATTTTGAATAAGTGTCTATGTTAATGAGCAATAATGACAAATTGAATATGAAACGGTAAACAAGAGTACTCAGATTCTGCTCTTGGAATAATAAAAAAAGCCCGTATATTTTTGCAAACTGCTGCTAAAGCACAGGGTTCTGTACAACTTCTACATTATATTTACATATGCATTATTTAATTTTGATTTTAATATTTATATAGTCATAACAGAGCTAGGAGGGAATTAGATTTCCTCTTTCTGTGGAAACATACTGAACTGTTTTCTTTCTCCATGCAGTGAACAGAAAACAAATAGTGAAAAGAAAACAAATACTCTGATGTTTCCTTTGAAATAAAATTATTCAAAAATTCAGATATTTTCAATTTTTTCTTTCAGTAGAGCAGAATTAATTTTGGTGTTGATATTTAGAAAAGTACAGTACAAACTGAAAGAATCGTATTGCTATGGATGCTAGGAGGTTCTTTTTTCAGCATGATTTTTAGTTTCAAGCCTTTGCAACTTATTGTATATGTCCTCCACCCAAGGAAATTATTCAGAATTGACACATTTATGTTAGCCTTTTCTTGTGAATGACCTTTGTCATAAGCTTTTGAGCTATTTCTACCTCAAAGACATTTTGCTATGAAGTTCTAGAGAAACTAAAATGCCAAACAACTTCCCCCTCCCAGAAAAACAAAGGCAAAGCAATATTTTATTTTTAGAGATCCATATGAATAGCCTGATTTGCACAAGTGCTGCACACTCAGCTTTATCTGTCTGTGGGAATTGTTGGGTACTTGATGCATTTTAGAAATCACAGGAGGATCAGTTGAAAAGTAATTCTTAAGAGGAAGAAAACACAGGATATTTCTATGTGAACATCATGCCCTTGTGATAAGTTTCGCTGCAAATTTGTCAGCTCTGTTGTGCTACTTAACACTTTTCTTCATGCAAAACAATATTCAATTAAGGGCACATAAATTAGTTTAAATAGTGTTAATCTGAACATCTGCATCTGAAAAAAGGAACATTATTTCCTTTAGAAGTTTTTAGATGTAGTGGTGTTGTGTTCTGCTACTTTATTTGAATCCAAAGACTATTTCATAACTATTTCGTATTTGAAATATGCCTTATTACCTCCAAATTTTGATATTTAAAACAATCAAACTATTTGCTTCATGTTCAGAGAAAATAAATCTCTCTAATGCTGAGATTCCTATACCTTTCAATGATATAGGAATTTTTCTTAGAGTGTCCTTTACAGACAGATGGCATGAGTTTAATGTTAGATGACACTGCTGCTGAGATATGGTTCGGGTCAGCATTTTTACCTTGGAGCTTCTCTCCTTGTGCTTGGATCAAAATAGTTCACACTTAAAGACTTCTAGGAAGGAAGCCTTTGTAAAGACAGTTGTTTTTTTTGCACCAACTCATGGCATTGTTGTGCAAAGAGCTATGTGGGATGACTGTACAGTCCTCTCAGAGAAGTCTGCTGTAAAGGGCTCTGAGAGACTCAAAAGTTCATTTCCCAGTGTTGGGTTCCTTTGGAGGGGAAGAGCATTAAGAGTCTGTTATATTGATCCCAGTGTAACTGTTGAAATTGTCACATAGCCATGAAAAAAAAAAAAAAAAGCAAAGATCAGGCACTAAACTATAACCCAACATACATCACCCTGAATTCAGAGCAAGTCCAGGGCAGCCAGTGGATTTCTGTCAGATTTGTAGCCATGTAAGAGAATAATGTATAACCATGTAAAAGAATGTGGTTCAAGGTCTCTCAGGGGACTGTGTTAGAATGCAAAGTTCAGCTATATTCTTTGAGGATTCATTTTTGTTCAGATTGTCCCTTCATTCTATGTCATTTGCATTGCTGATTCCTATTCTGCTTCTCAGAGGACATGAGAATATATGTAACTGCTCATTTCCTTGTTCAGTTTTTACAGATCACTTTGATGTTCAGAATAAATCTCATTATGCTGCAGATCAAAGAGGACAATTCCTTTCACCAAAGCAGTACAATAAGCCAATTAGCATTTTTTTATTATTATTTAATTTAATGCAGAGAGCATCAACACTAGCTTAACTGCTGTGACGGGATAGGTCTGCAGTGAAATTCCAGGCAGAAGACCAGGAGAGTCAGAATTTAGTTTCACAGTTTCATCAGTGTTTTCAGCTGATCAAAACATCTAGACAGATGAAAATCACTGGCTTAATTTAAAAAAATAAAACAATGGAAGGAATAGAATAACATGAAACAAAAAGTTTTCTCTTTTTAGCTTAACATGAAAGAATAAATGTCCAAAAACTCTCAAACTTTTTCACAAATTAATTTTTTTCTTTTTTCTTTTTAAATTAAACTGGCAAATCAATTCTCAATCGTGATTCCAAATTAATATTTGAATCATTATTCACTGAACATTTTGAAAGTAAACAAATGGAGTTTTGTAATCCTTTTTTATGAAGGTCTTTAGAATGTAAACAAATTTTACCTAGATTCAACAACAGTAATTCTTTAGATTGTAAATTGAATTAAGTTTTGTTTATGATTATTTTTTGATGAATAATGTTTTTATCTTTAAATACTTCACAGATGTGAAAAGATATTGTCTTACCTGAAAAAGTTAGGGTACAGAATGTGTCATGGGTTATTCTGGTCTATCTAAACATAAAACATATGCTTTATTCTTTGATTATTTTACCTATTTTTTTTTACAAATCCTTTATTATCTGCTTTTATGTTTTGTTGTTAGTTTTTTATCAGCAAAGACACGTGAGGGATGAGCAGGTGATTTGAGACAGCCGGCATGGCTTCATCAAAGGCAGATCGTGCCTGACCGGTCTGGTGGCCTTTTATGGTGAAGTGACGGCATCAGTGGATGAAAGAAGGGCAGCTGATGTTGTCGACCTGGACTTCTGCAAGGCCTTTGACAGGATCTCTCACCACATCCTTACATCTAAATTAGAGAGATATGGGTTCAGAGGGTGGACTGTTAGGTGAATAAGGATTTGGTTGGAAGGTCACAGCCATAGGGTAGTAGTCAACCACTCTACGTCCTGGTGGAGGCCAATGATGAGTGGTGTCCTCCAGGATCTGTTTTCAGATTGGTACTCTTTAACGTCTTTGACGTCTTTAACATCAATGACACAGATGATGGGATTGAGTTGCACCCTCAGCAATTTTGTGGACAACACCAAGTTGATTGATGCAGTTGACACAAGAGAAGGAAAGGATGCCATCCAAAAGGACCTGGACAAGCTAGAAAGATGGACCCACATGAACCTAATGAGATTCAACAAGGCCAAGTGCGAGGTGTTACACTTGGGTCAGGGCAATCCCAGATATGTGTATGCACTGGGAAAAGAGGTCATGAAGAGCAGTGCGGCTGAGAAGAGCATGGGCGTTCTGGTGGATGAAAAGCTGTACGTAAGCCAGCAGTGTGTGCTTGCAGCCTGAAACGCTGAAAGTATCCTGGGCTGCATCAGAAGAGGGGTGGCCAGCAGGGAGAGGGAGGTGATTGTTGCCATCTTCTCTACCATTGTAAAGCACAATCCAAAGTACTGCGTCCAGGCCTGGGTCCCCCAGGACAAGAAAGATGTTCATCTTTTGGAGTGGATCCAGAGGAAGGGGATGAAGATGTTCAGAGGTCTGGAGCACCTCTCCTATGAAGACAGACTGAGGGAGCTGTGTTTTTTCAGCCTGGAGAAGATAAGGCTGTGGGGAGACCTCATTGCGGCCTTCCAATGCTTAAAGATAGCTTATAAACAGGAGGGAAATCAACTTTTTATGTGGGCAGATAGTGACAGGAGAAGGAGGAGTGTTTTTGAACTGGAAGAGGGGAGATTTAGATTGGATGTCAGGGAGAAATTTTGACCAGAAATATTGAGAACCAAGAACTGAATATTTTTTATATCTGGAGAAAGCTCTCTCTCACTTTTTTTTCTTCTTTTATCATTATTACTATTCTAATAATTGCTATAGGTTAGGAGAATTTATGTCTTTTCCAGAGGTGGTCTTCTTTGTCAGCAGATATCCCCTATCCTTCAACATACTTCAGGATTCAATTAAGTTCAGCTCAACCTGATTCTGCCTGTAGGCTCTGGCTGCCTTTTCCTGACCTTTTGTTGACTAAAAGCTTGAACACCTTTTAGACTCAATAAAATGATTCAAGGATACCTCCTTAGGAAGATGGGAAAGTGAGACTGTGTTAGTAACAAATTTAAGTAGTAACTGGATTAAACTACACCTTCAATCGCTCTGTTGCTGAGGAATCATACTCAGATCCTGGTTTGTTCATATGCATTTGAAATCAGAATGTCCTTAGTCTTTCTGTGTGCTTCTGTTCTTTTAAACACACTAAATAATACATATAACAAAAAGAGGGCTGATGTGAAGATCTCTCTTTCTCTCTTTGTTCACAATTTAACATATATACATAACCTAGCATATTTACTTATTGTCAGAATCCTTTCTTACATTTTGCATCAGTGCTAATTCAAAAATAAAATGAAACCATCTCTGGAAGCACTATACAATGTCAAATTAAAATTTCCTTTTTTCAAGCAACACTTTGAAAAGTCCAGGGCACAGGGAAATTTGCTCTCTCCTGTGATAGACTGAGTTTCCAGGATTACTAACTGTACGTTGCTAAGACTAATAACCTAAAATGAATGTTTCATATAATACATAATCCAATGATTTTTCTGCAAGACTAAATACTTCAAATGCTTGATTTCATACACTGCAAATAAACAATAACAAATGTATCAAAACTTCCTTGTACTGGAGTGAACCAGTAAGGATTAATGAATAATATTTCAATGATACCAGTACCTGGCCCTCTTATTTATTCTGAGATAAGAGCTTTGAAGACCATTTCCAGTGAGGCAACACAGTACTTCTCGACAAAATGAAAATAACTCTTGTAAAAGTTGTGATGAAAGGGAGGAAATTATTCCAAGTAATTATAGAGTTTTAATGAGCATGTACTGGATTGTTAATGTGTTAATTAAGATAAGCTTCTTCATAAATGAGTGGTTACTTAGCAACGTATGATTTAGTGGTTATACAAGACCAGTTAATGCATAAAAATCTTAGACTGACCATAGATGTAAGAAATCTATCAAATTATGTTGCTCATGAAGACAAGGTATATCAACAACAAATACTTGGCCTTTTTTGTCAAAATGGAAGAAATGTACTCCATCAGGTAAATAACATGGCTAAAATGTCTTAAATGTCATTTGGAACTCAAACACTTACCAATATCACAGATTCTCATGTGTCAGAAAGAAAACACATTTTCATTTTTGTAACTCTTAAAATGTTTTCATGTTGAATGCTTTCCTCTTAATTTTTCAGAAATTACTTCAAAAATATATATATTTCTTAAAATCACTCCTTCTAGCCAAACAAAGTGACTCTCCCATCTATGCTGCATGCCTGTTTCAGAGACTTTGAGTGTTACTATTGTGGAACAATAATTATTAAGGACTGTCATTTATTTATTGCATTGCACTTACTAATTTTTCATGTATCTCTAAAGGAACATTACACACTTAAGTTTTTCTACTTCAGTACAGCCCTGACACTAAAGGTCAAAAGGCACATTTTGTCTTCAGATAAACTAGGATAGATGCACGAAATTGTTATTAGTAGAATGACTCCAAGTTTATGGCGGTTTGTAGGAAAAGTGTAAAAAGAACCTTAATGATATCAGTTACAATATCCATAACATTTAAAGTAATTTCGTCAAAGTCAATGCATAAATGTAGGATGGCAGAAGAAGTGGCACAAGCTTACACTACAACAGGCTTAAGGCTGAGTATGATGTCGTAAGTGCTCTATGTGAGACTAGAGCAGTCACTACTGAAGTCAATGGAAAAATGTTGAGTGGCTTGAATCAGCTTTCAAAAGTTCAGGCTAAGTCTTTTATAGATTAACTTATTGTTTCAGGATAATACTGTATAATAGTGTAATTGATAGCAGAATTTTGCTATTGAATTTGGTAGTTCCTGTCAGTGTGTTATTTTCAAAGACATTTTTCATTTTGAAACGAGACTGTTGGAGCACTCAAGTATGGTCAAAGTTATGAAGCAGAAAATTATAAATGACTTGGTATAAAGAAACAAATTCAAATTGACCATATGCAAATATTCTTTGCAATAATGCAAATTTCAACAATAATTACAAATAATGCAAGTTGCCAAATTTCATTCTATGGTTGAAACCAGAATTTACAGGCAAGTTTCCAAGAAGAATGTGGACCTAAAATAATAGGAAGGCCTTTGTATTTTTTACTAATCAAAGAAATTGATGCCACTTCATGTTCTGATTTGTTACAGTAAGATGCATTATATAGAAAAAGAGGGTGGAAATTGCCAGAAAAATATTTTGTGCCCATGTACTTGCCTGCTGGGTACTGTGTAGTCACTGAAGTCAAAAAGAGCCAAGGCTAATCAGCATTTTATAAGACACACCTTTTATCTTTTCCTCTGCTGTGCATAGTGGGTATCTGTTTTCTCTCTTTCTGAATAGCTCTCATAACAGGATTAGGTGCATCTGTTTACACGCCCAATAAATAATCAGCAACTGCTGAGTTGAGAATACATTGATACATCTGGAAAGTTTATATCTTTTCTCCTTGCATTTGATCTTTATAATGTGAACAGTCTGATATTATCCAATTTATCTTATGCAAGATACTTGGCACTCAGAAGGTTTAGCTTTAATTTACTGGTTCTAAGTATCTGTAGTCTCTGCACTATCTGTAGCATTTTGCAGCCATAAATTATTTGGTAGCAATTATCCCTTAAAATGTAATGAATGCTTGTTTTCTGTGTCCTGAATTCAGAACAATTGTGAAACTGAGAACAAAGGTACTTGAGCAGGCTCTGTGGGCTTTTTCTCATAGGAAAATTGTATTTGTACATTTTGAATAAGTAATCACAACAGTAAACATATATTTCATGTATAAAAGTAGTATAATTAAAGCAGATAAAGGATGAATATTTTCCCCCTCTAAGTTGTCCACAGGCCCTAGTCAAGCTTATTTTAGTATATTGGAAAATTAGCATTGACACCAATATGATTTGGATTGCTACCAATATTATTACAATTATTATTAGTGTTCTTACTTTTTGTTGACTCAGAGGAAGGTTTCCCAGCTGATATTTTAAATAAGATAGGACTGGTGAAAAATGAACCAGGCAGTAGCTTGTCTGTTTGGAATAGCCTGGCTATAAAATAATGTGCATTTTTGGCAAACATTGAACGTTCATTGTTTAGATATATTTTGCTTTTCTTTTGCTTTTGCCACTACCTTCCAATATCTCTCTAAGACATACAATGAAAATTCCGGGATACAAGACTTGGAAAAAGAATTTTTTAAAAAAAATCACAAAGGAAAATGTCATCAGATTCTGTGTATATTGCAATTTTTTGGTAATATTTCAGCTTCAAAATCTCTCTAAATGATTCAAACTGGAGCCAGGGAAGAAGGTGCAAGAGCTCATGATTCACACACCTGATCTCCATCATGAAGTGGGGGAGCATAATGAATGTTGGAGTGTTGCTTTGAAAGGAAATAGGTCATATCAAGGGAACATATTCAGCTTCTGGAAACTGGAAGACCTCTTAAATCCTGCTGCAAAGGCACAATCAGAAATAACTCCCTTGATGCGTCAAATTAAGTATAACATTATACATAACTAGAAAAAAAACACAGTTTAACACTTGAGGTACTTCTAGCCTCATGGATTTCAGATAAGTATCATCTGAGAATTTGGACACAAAAGTGAAAAAGTAATTTTCAGATTTGCTCATTAGAAGCTGCATTAAGCTCTTTCACTCCAGAAACAATTGTGGATCATTAGATTTAATAAGGAAAAAATTAGTTGGCATTGTGCACAAATAGCATCACCTACACCAATGGCTTTGGGGAGCTGGAAAGCACTCTTTTTCCATCTGTACTTGGAGTATAAGCCTGGTCCCCTCCTGAAATTAATTGCAGTTTTGCAATTTACATCAGTGGGACTAAGATTTTTTACTTGTTATGTTTTGCATTTTCTGTGTTTCCTGTTGCCTTGCAGATATGCATGCATGTGTTCTATGACTTTTAGTCTTTAATTTGCATACTATGCTTAAGGTGTACTGTGCTAACTCTTACCATTCATAGCAACACCTTTAGGATACATTTTGGAATCCATTTGGTAGCACCGTTGGTAATATATAATTATTACTAAATGTAAATGTTAAATGAATCATTTAATATTTGTAAACATTTATAAACATTTACATTTAACATTGTACATATATAAATGTATAACTATTACTAAATGTCCTAGTAAAGTATGAGATATGTGGACACATAGATCCTTGTTCCAATAAGGAATAAAAAATTATGTACAGAAAGATGATTTGTCATGCTGTACTGATTTATAAAATTGGAGCCATGACTATGAGTTGTGCTGCTGTTTGGAATCATATCAAATGTAGTCTTAATTTTGTTTCCATACTTAAGAAATAAAATTTCATATTGTTACAAAAAGTTTGAGACTTCAGTAGCATTTTATCATAATCTGGATGTTTGTCTCTGTTAAGGGCATATTCATTACTTACAGTTTCACAGTGACAGAAATAAAGTCATGAATTGATGTTGTGATTTGCAAACTTATGAATCAAGGACATAAGAAATAGGAAAGCATGATGGTAAAAGATTTTGCAGTTAAATATTTTTTACAAATGTAGGGACTGAGTAGCAAAGCATCCGTGTAATATTTTTTGACAATTGTCTACAATGAAGGTACCCAGCTTAACCATATATTCATGGTAGTCTATTCTTTCTGTGTTAAAGGATGTTCTTACACCAACTTCTGTCACATGACTGGACTGCCTGTGCATGTTCAGTAAAATCAGACTGGCTGTATACAAACCGAGGATGGGCAGACAGCAGGTCAAGCAGTATGTGGCAATGTTAGATTAGTTTCTCATGCTCAAATAATTGACCAGCAATATCCCATGTTAACACAGCTGTCTTCTTACCTGAGCCTGTGAAGTCAAAAGGAAAGAGGATAGCCAGATCTGAGCTGTAGCCTCCACTACAGTCTATAAGGCCCATTTCTCACAAGTCTTAGAAACAGCAGTAAATGGCCAGAAGTTTTCAGTATGATTCCTCTTGTCATCTGTTCTAATATTTCTTTCACTTTGTCTTGTCTGTGAAGATTCCCATGAGAAGATGAATAAAGAGCTGTGAATTATCAGGAAGAAGGAAACTGAGGGTGAGATGAAGTCATAAAAATTATTCTGGTAGTTGAGAACCAATGAGTATTTTGGTAGAATAAATTGGAGTCATGAATTACTCAAAGCAAAATGTAGTGAGCCCAAGACCTGAAACACTTTTACTCTGAAGTATGTAAGTGTGGATAATACATTGTGACAAATGTGGCTGTTTTCAGGATGTTTTAGAAAACAATAAAATAGAGAAAGAAAGCAACAGAAAAAGCTTCACTATTAAACACACAAATGGAAAATTATGGGCAGACTTTTTTTTGTCTTTTAGGTGGCATTTGTTTGAGAGGAGTATGGGGAATTTGCACTGCCAGTAAGTGTAATTCGTGAGATTTAAAGCAACCTCTCAGAATCTCAGTGTGGAAATTCAAAGTGCTTTCATGATCTTACGTTTGGTTCCAAGTCGGTCTTATATAACGGTCTTTCTGTATTTTGGGAATTTCTGCATTTTTCTACTTTCAGGTTATTATTTGCCAGTAAATGAACTGTGATTGTTCATAACCACAACTGTGGTTATCATTATTAGAAGGAGATTTTAAAAATCCCTGTGCTAGGAAAGGCTAATTACTAAAAATACTAATAATAATTTTATTCATAGAACAATGCCTTTCCACCTCCTTTAGTGCCTGGGGCGTTGCTAAGGTATTCAAAGAATTCAAGTACAGTCTAAGTAAAACAGAAATAAAGAAGATATTGCCTTGATCACTGAAGATGAGTAAACTTTATAACCCTGACCTAAGCAGTTCAATCATATGTTTATCTAGAGCTTATTAAAATCTACTGAGCCAATCTACTGGAAAATGAAGGGTAGACTTACTCTTATTTTCTAACACTTTCCACTCTGGTCAAGTTGGACATTGTATGAATGTTACCTCTAAGTACAAATAAAACTGCATTTATTTCGGTTTATTAGCACTTCTGCACCAGAAAGTTTGGTTTGGAACAGAGCAAGAAGCAGAAAGAAAAATGTATGAGAAAGAAATAAAAAAGAAAAAATCCACACTTATTGTCATGATCCAGCTAAATGGATTTGATGGAGTAATCAGAATCCATATCTGTTTCCCAACTCACAGTGAAAGCTCAGTTTTGGACTGGAGAATAATAGTGGTTTGCATTTAAGCCATTGCACTGAGATATGTTTTATTATAAGCCTCTGACAATGGAGATTTTATAGTTATTTATGGCAACAGTCTAATGCTTAAACTATCTGCACTGTTTCTGTCCCAGGATTCATCAAGAGGGAAGATAGTAACTATTTTCCCTGATACTTTTTCCATTATCATTTCCAAAAAAAAAAATAATAATAATAATATTATGCATTTTGCAGCAACCTTTTAACATTTTAACATAGTTGTCATATCTTATTTCAATCTTTCTTTATTCAGTTTGTTCAATATTTCTTCATATGTAAACATCTTTGTACTTTTTCCTGATTCCTATAGTAACCATGAGAAGAGAGCACTCCTGTTCATTCTTATCTTTCTAAAATTTATATTTATTTTTAAGAAATTCAGACTTGCAAGCTAACAACAGTAAGTCAGCTAAGGTCTTAATATTCTTAGAAGCAAGAGCAAGAGATTAGCAGAAATATTGAATGTACATATTTTGAAGAGGTCTCTCTTCCTCTCTCTCTCCCTCTTCTCTCCTTGCCTCGCCTCTCCTCACCTCCCCTCATCTCCTACACGATCAGTCTAGTTTTCAGAGCATTTTCCTGTGTAATTGCTTCCTTGCCATCTGTTTTCATATTATATTGTGCACTTAACAATGTAGGTCTCTCTGAAAACAATGTATCCTATTTCTTTCCATGGAAACTACAGCAGATATGAACAGCACAATAACACTATTTGATAGAGAAAATTCTCAGCTACAAAACAGTATTTTTCAACGTTGTCATCACTACTAGCTGATTTGAGTGGACAAGCTGACTGAGACGCTTTTCGTTTCGAGGTGTGACAGCTATGCATGGCCATACAGAATGTGGCTTGTCTTTTATGTTTTTATCACCACTGCTGAAATATACCACCCACTGCCTCACCGTGCTCACATCCACTGTTTGATCTCCATAAACATTCAGCAAACACTGATGAGTGTCAATGGGTGCAATTTTTTCTGCATGGAGGAATTCAGTTCCAAATCTTTGCTTCATACATAATTCCATGTCAGATGCCATTGTGTCAGACTGTCCCTCTGCTGCCATCTGTTGCATGGCAACAAAACGGAATAGAATATTGATGGGAAGGTTTGGCCTCTACTGCCACACTGCCAACATCTGCCTCTGATGTTGTGGGCCATCAAATAGGAGGCATTAATTTCGGAGCAGCTCATATATATCTACTAAATAAAGAACTCTACAATTCTTATTAAGCTAATCTGTGTTATTGCAGATCAGTTTACAAGATTGTTTTGAATTCCTAATTATGCTCCAATGTTCTGTCAGTCCTTCACAGCTTCATATCTCCTGCATATTTACTTATGGTTCTGTCATCCCTTTCATTAACGGAATCATTGGAGTGTCATGGATCCAAGTTATACACAAAGCTGTGACATGAAAAATAAAGTTTTAAAGTCTGTAGGTGTCTTTCAATTTTCCTTAACAACTTTCCTGTCCCATCTTAAAAGCTTTTTGTTAGAATATGTTAGAGTTGTGATACATCTGCACTTGCCTATTAAAGTTTCAAAATTTCCCTCAATGTATTTTAGCCCTCTACAAGATTCTTGTTTAAACCATCTGTCACACGGTAAGCAAAAAAATCATGTAGTCATTTTAAAACTATTGCTTTTCCTTCCTGATAAGGAATTATTTCCAGATCACTTCATTGCATATGAGCTGATTATTATGATTGACATCTAGCCTAAATCAAATGAACAGAATTGTGTTTTCTGGACTACGCTTCTGAATGAGTAAAGAATTTCTTGTATTTTCACTACATAACATAACGCACACTAAATTTTCCCCTGAATTGAATTTAAAAAAAAATAAAAAGCAGAGTTCCCCTGGATGCAAGAGGTTAAATAAGAACGTTACTGATCCTGAATTTCAGTGAGTTGCCAGGAACTTTTTCTGAAATGAACATAAGACAACAGAGCAATGTTGTTGAAGACCACTGAGAACACAAAGCACAGAACATTCCAAGTCTCAAACCATTACTTTTTCTGAGACAATGAAACTCTGATAATGCAAACAAATTCTATCTGGCACGTTAATGATGTATCAAGAAATCAAATAACGTAACCACAAAACAGCAGCATTAATCTGCAGGATGCCAGGTGTGAATTATAGATGAAATTGCAGGATGAACTATACAAGTGAGCTTGGGGAAGGGAACTAAGGCACAAAGATTTGAGGTTTTTAAAAAATGTATCTGTGGGCTACTGCCATTTACATCCCACTCAACCTGGGAATTAGATCTTGATGATATATGACAGCTATTAAACTGTGGATAGTAGGGCTATGCTCTGATCCCTGCAGAGCCACTAATTGAGTTCTTCCTATATTAATGGATAAATGTTGAATATAGCTATGGAGACTAAAAAAGGTCTATAGTTCTCTATATGATGGGATAAGCACAGACTCAGAGCAAATTTAGCATTCATTCAGCCTCTTATGGTTCCCATCATCTGGTAACATTTCTACTCTACTAAATAATGACAAATGCTTGAAGCTAAGATATCTGGAGAATGAAATTATTTTCTTAAAGTTAATTCCTCCAAAGAATCACCACCTTAAAGGCTGCTGTCAAAAGCAACTGGGTTGAATTATGCTACATACTGAGGGAAGAGAAAGGAGGATGTATGTGAGAGAAATATGTGACAAATTCTAAATATCTTTTTTTCTTTTTAGTTAGGTACGTTAAGTTTGATAACTTGAAGGAGGCAGTTTTGTGTTTTGCTTATTGGATCCATATTTATAATAATTATTTTAATTATCTGTTCAGACATTATCACATTGTTATTACATATATAATTATTCTATTTGAAATTTTTTTAGGGATCAGAATTCAAATTTAATGTTATAGAATTTTAAGAGATACTGTGTGGTGATAACACTGAAGAGCTCATCTAATTCAACCACCTGCTATAAGCAAGACTATATTTGAATTGACTTGCTCAGAGCTTTGTTCAGGCAAGTCTACTTCAAAGACTGAGATTCCACAAACTCCTTGAGAGGCTGGAGTGCGCCTGACCACACTTACTTTCCGTATTTTTCATCTAGAATATCCTATGATGCAACATGCAGCTGTTTCCTCTTGTCATTTTTCTCCCACAGAAATTGTCAAAAGAGTGCCCATCTATAGACACTCCTATGAGCTGCACTAAAGAAATGTGTCTCTTTTTTTGGACTGTTATGAGAAGTGGGACAAAACGTGGCAAAGAAGGCTAACAGTATATTGGGCGGCATTAGGAGGAGTGTTGCCAGCAGATCAAGGGAGATGATCTTTATTCAGCCCCAGTAAGGCCTCACCTGAAGAACTGGGTCCAGTTCAGGACTCCACAGTATGATAGATATGGAGACACTGTAGAGAATCCAACAAAGGACCATAAAGGTAATTAAGGGACTTTCCAATGAAGAAAGTCTGAGGGAGCTGAGACTGTTCAACCTGTCTTCTCCTAACTCTGGGAGGATCTTATCAATATATAAAAATACCCAAAAGGAGGATGCAAGGAAGACAAAGCCAGACTCTTTTCTGTAGCGCCCAGTGACAGGACAAGAGACAAGGGGCACAAACTGGACAATAGGAAGTTCTATCTGAACAATGAGAAGAACTTTTGAAGATTAAATGTGACCACGCACCAGCAGAGGTTGCCCAGAGAAAGTGTGGAGTCTGCCTTCTTGGAGATGTTCAAAATGTGTCTCGACATCATTCTGGGCAACTTGTTCCAAGTGTTACTGCTTGAGCAGAGGCATTGGAACAGATGAACTCAGAAGTCCCTTCCAACCTCAACCATTTTGTGATTCTGTGACATATGAAACTACACGGAAGTTTCTAACAGATTTCCACTAATAATCTGAAGGTTAAAGTCTCAAGCATTCCCTATGATTTATATATAACAGTTCCACTGAATTTTTACTCTGATACCTCTTTCAAATGTGAAAGCTGCCTTGGTCCATGTTATTCTTCAAGACACTGTTAGATATTATATTGTTGTTATTGTAGACCAATGTAGAATTATGAGCATCAATTTAAATTAAAAAAAAAAAAAAACAACAACAAAAAAAACCCTAACCAAACCAAAGAATTCAGTATACGTTCCAGTACCACCAATGAATTTATTCTGTGAAAGGTGTGTTGGTAAATTCCCAATGGCCCAGCCTTTTTAAATGTTTATACACAGATAATGGAGCTTTCAAACACAGAATGAGTGCTTTCTGTAGCACTCACTTGTACCTGTAACATTGTCTTTGATATTTTGGAGACGAGACATCCCACAGGAGGAAATTTAGACTCCATGTAGCTGGTGGAAGATGTAAGAGCTTTTTGCTGGAACATTTTGATCCCCTTTCCTAATAGATCACATTCTAAATCACGTTGCTTTGCTAGTCCATTTGGAGGATCAGACTTTCTTCTGTAGGTCAAGCTTCTAGAACAATCAGTATTGTCCTGGTTCTTTGATCTTCTTCATGTGTCTCTGCTTTAACTGTTTTGTTCTCGCTGTTAAGAGTTAGCTGGCCACTGAAGATATGTAACACAGAAGAATGGAAAGATAGCTTAAGTTGCCAATTTATAAGCCCTTATAGATAAGCAGCCTTAAGATATCATCAGAACTAACAGTCAATGACATACTTAAAAAAAGACCCTGAATGTCCTTCTATATTCATCCAGATAAGCGTAAAATAATTGCAGAAATTCCACAATGAATCTATTACTTAAACCAAATGCTAGCCACAGGGACAAAATGATATACATATATAGGTCACAGTAATTTCTAAAGGAAATGTTTTATAAAGGGCAGAAAAGCATGATGGGTAACAATGCAAATTACCATGTCAGTAACCCTAATTAAATCTAGCTGAACTTACATTACAGGGTAGTGGCTGAAGGAAAAAAGTTACTTCATTTCAGCCACGTTTTACAAGATATCCCACACTTATACTTCTCCCTTTCCTTGGATTCATTATTAGAGTTTGAGATGCCTTCCATACTAATGGAAAAGCATAACTGAGTAAAGCCATTGGATTAGAGTCTTTCAAACCAAAGGAAAAAAAAAAAAAAAACAGAAATGGTTTCTTCAGTTATATAATCTCCAGAGCTGTCTATGATCCTCAAAAATGCTATATCCCAAGAAAAAGGCAAGACTATATGTGGCATTTAAAGAAATGATTGCTAATTTTTAACTGCTGTAAAATAATTTTAAGGAGGTTAAATAGAATTTAACATTTATTAAAACCAATAGAACCATAACATGATTTCAGTTGGCTTGGCTGTATGATATTTTGTTCAAAGAGTCCAGGCACAGGCATTATGTCTCATTACAAGTACTCTCAACACAAGTAAGGGGTAGACCGTGAGGCTTTAGGAGGGTGGATTTTTTTTCACATTTGTCTTCTGGATGAGCTCAACCTCCTCTGTTGTTTGGTGGTTATTTAGTTACAGCGTTATTAAGATGACTTCTGTGTTCTATCAGATTCTGCTTAGCCTATGGATTCTTCCAACTGTTGATTTATTAGGTACAAGTTTTTTAGGTCGCTGTCGCTGTCGCTTGTCTTGTTGGGGGGAATCACTCATATGAGTCCAAAGCTTCTGTTACTCTTGTTTATGACTACTAAATCCTCAAATACTTTACCTGGGTTTGCTAAAAATCGATCTGAAGCAATCTCATTGTTTTGTTTGTAAGACATATATATACTAAATTGCAGGGGAGTATGGTGCATCTCCAAAAATCATTCTGATATAGGTGTCACCATAGGAGTTCTTATGTGACCTGGAAATGTTATTATACTAAAATCCAGCATTTTATGTGAGTGCAACAATCCAGTAACAGAATTAGTAGTCTGTCCTGTCCTTTATAAGGAGGACAGTGGGAAGAAAGGAAAAACGTGATACTGTTTGAGCTTACATCTTCAAAACAAAAATACAGTCATAACAGGTTAAGTGTTTTCCTTTAAATTTCCACTCTTGACTGTATCAGATTAAGGATGAGGTATTTTCATGTGTCCGTGAGATAAAGAACACACAGATGATAAGCTCTGTATAAATTTTATACATGCTGTCCAATAAATATAATATAAATCTTTTCTTGCTTAAAGAGTCCTTTAAAGCTGGTGATTAATATGTATTTTGGGCTACAGAATACTTAGTCTGATGAAGTTTTATGAAAAGGAATTCAGCAAGTGAAACTGTATTCTGGCCTGAAGATGGTGGGGTTGATGCTTCCCAACTGGCATGCATTTCTTAAAATCTACTGAATTTTAGCAGGATTGAATATGTTTGAATTAGACAGCAAATTTAGTATAGACAGAAGTTTCATGTCAATCTCTATCACTAATGCTTATAAATGTTATTCTTCTTTCTTATGCTTCCTGTTAAAAAAAACAAGACAGCAAAAATAAAGAAGTGAAAGTTTCAAAAGTGTAAAACATGTAGATGCATCTCAGATGCAGACTCAAGTATAATCGCTAGAAAATAAAAGCTTCCCTTAACATAAAGACATTTTTATTCCACTCAGAAAGAAGAGTGATTTCTTTAAAAAGAATTCAGTGAAGGTGTGTGTAGTGAGGAGAGCTTAAATCAAAGCAATATAATCTGAAAACCCAGCCCACGTAAAACAAACAAACCACAATCAGAGAGTCCAGAGTAAAAAAATTGTGAAAAGATGAATGCAGCATTGCCCAGGATACTCTGGATAATGACCAAAATTCAAATTCCTGCTCTGCAATATCCAAGGATCCAAGGGAGAGATCTAGCCTGTAACTTCTCCAGCAATATTCTTCATCTAGGTTAAAGAAACGTATGCTGTGCAAACAGTTTTACTTATAGAAACCAAGCATTCACTCATTCAAACTGTCTTTTACTTTACAGTGAAGTGTTGAAGACTGTTGCCTCAGGAGTTAAGTAACTAATTATTAGTCTACAATGCAAATCAAGTTATAAAGACATCTAAACTTATGATAATGGTGTTTGTTGATAGTGGTAATGGAATTGACTTGGAGATAGGTCACCTCTCACAAAGGAGAACAATTCTATGTCACATCCGATGTCCCTTTCTAATTGTTTTTTAAAGCAGTTTTCTCCTTTTAAAATGTTTCGGTTTCAATGAACCAGCGTTTTTCTATGAGGAAAAAGAGCATCCAATCAAACATTTCCAATCACCTCTATTTTGAAGTATTTCAAGTTGCTGGAAAGCAAAAGTCTTGCAATTTGCTGGAAAATAGCCACATTTTCCACAGCAGAAATGAAATGTGTAAGTTGGCAATGAACTGGAATATACAGAATATAATTAAAGGAGGCTTAATAGTTGGAAAGATTAGTGGATTCAATAGCAGAGCCTTCCATAATCTGTATATACTTAAATGTTCCTCTGTTACTACATCAATATTTTTCATGGCATTTTTCTTTGCATCCCTTTCCCAAATGAATTCCACTTGTCACACTTTTCTCCCTAATTAGCCTTTTTAAAGCTTAAACTGATACAGCTATCCTGCTTCATAGAAGAACTCAGCACAACCCTTAACAATTCAAATTGGCACAAAGTAGTTGAGTCTACGTAATTGAATTGTGCGTAGAATCAAAACATTATTTTTTTCACTTTGAAAAGATGACATTTGAGAGTACAGGTTTGCTGCTGTAAAGCACAGCTTGCTCGTTAAGGCTGGGCTGTTTTGCTCTCCTGAAATGAGAATTCTGTTTTGAAATTCCTTCAGTAGGAAAATGTTAACTTACTCCTTAGGCTGCTTTCCAGAAACAGCAGGAAAAACACAACTTGGACAATTTCTGCTTTTGTTAATGACACCTTAAAATTGAGATAATAATTAGAAAGGAAAAATTTTTCCTAATCAAATGTGACTATCAATCATCAGCTCTTATTTTTATGGATCCAAACCTGTTGTGTTCTGTACCTTTTGATGCTATTTTATGTACATAAAATTACTTCCAAAAAACATATGACCATAGAAAGAAGAGTTTTTAATTTCTAAGAGTACATAATGGAAAATTTGTATCGGCTCAGAACCTTGCAAAACAAGACCAATCAGATTACTTGTTGCAGGTGTTCTTGGTGAGCAGTGTTTCTCCACTCACAAGGTATGAGTTAAAATATTTAAAAAATAAACAGAATGTTATTGAGGAAATAGAATAAAACATCAACTTGAGAAAATGGAATAAAATATCAGCAGGAGGTGTGATTACTACAACTGGTGTACTTCGCCAATATTCATGTACCCAGTCATTCTATTGATCTACCTATGAGGCTGATGGGGTACTAGCTCCTGTCTTTCTTCACTTCTTATTTTTATTCCCTCTTCACTGTGTAGTCCAATTTATTGATAGTTTACAGGCTTGTTTATGTATTTGTGAAGAAACTTTTTTACTGAATAAACAAGCTAAAGTGATCCCTTGCCAGAGGGATGGCCACATATGAAATATGGGCTTCAGTTTTTAGTGTATTTACCTCAAGTAACAGTCTCTAGTATCAGTCATGTACAGTTCACTTCTCCTTGTGCCTAACTTCACAATTCTGATGATTGTCTGGAGAGTACCTTTTCCATTTAATTTCCACAGAGAAAAATAAACAACATTAATGAACTAAAATTATTCCACATTACAGAACTCTACTGGATATGGCCATGATCTCCTTTTCATTGTATTACTCAGGGCTTCTTAAATCCGTAGGTTACTCACCCTTAACTCCATAGGTGTACATTAGCTAGAGTGTAACTCAGGGAACACCAGACAACGCTTTCTCACTATAGCTACCTCAGACATGAGAAACTTGTTCCCAGACGATTGAACTCCTGCAGTCTGTGAAAACTCAGATTTGACAGGATCTTCAGTTGGCTCATAGCTCCCTTGTGCAAGGAGACATAGACATTCTGTTGAGTCCTGATAAGTGTCTCAGTGTGGTTAAGCCAATGGTTTGATAGCATGAGATTGCTGTAGAGAATCTGGTTGTGTTTACATAAGAGTAATCTGGGACCGTATACTCAGAGGACATACATTATCTACACAGTCAAACACCTGCTCCAGCGTTAAAATTTGGAAGTATTTTGAAAGAAATTGCATATTTTTTTAAAGCATGTAATACCTGACCCACATAGCAATTCTCTTCACTAACTCACAGGTGCTCAAGATACCTTTTCTCCAACAAGGACACTTTCTTAGGAAGTTAGGTTACTCATCCTATTAAACAGTATAGAACTCTACAGTGACCTCCCTTCTCCTTCAGCTCTCCAGGTCACATTTCTTACATTTTTTGAAAATAAATATTTTTATTAAGGGATTTATTCAGCTCTCTCCACTTTAGTACTGAAGAATGCTTATGTATTTATATGAAATCTGGTTTTATCTCATTTGGAGGAAAAAAAAGTGTAATTCTTTGTAAGCTACTGTTGTTTGTAGGCTAAAAAGAAACAAAAAGAAAGACAAGTAAAGGAAAAAGTGAGAAAGGAATATCCTTCTTACAATAGTCCTATGAAACTAGATGGAATGAGTAACAGTTTTGGAAATACCACGCTCTTTCTTGGGTTTACTCTCAGAGCTCCAAAACCAAGCCTTGCTGCTTCTGCTATTTTATCATCAGGATTCAGGTTCAATATTGTCTGTTTCCCTTGTGGCAGTTCATGATACCATGAATTCTTATATTGCAAGCAGATGGTTTTCCCTGCAGTGATAGGAAAGATGAGACAAGCTATTGCCATGCGGCTGATCTTGGAATCCAAGTCATAAAACAGCTGCAAAGTAGGGTTCTTTCACAACACATTTATAATGCTTGTTATTGCATCGCTATTATAAACAGCATTTATGGTTATGGGAAGTAGCCAGGAATGCACCTATTTATTTTGGAATAACTACCATTCTTGATATACACTTTTTTAAGCTTGGCAATATGCCTCCTTCTGCTTTCACCTGGAATTTATCTTACTCTTCTCTACTTAACAAAACTTTCTTTGTGTGTTTGTTTTGTTTTTCTTTTTATTTTACTTCATGTAGTGCTAAGAAGACATTCCAGTTCCTACACATAAAAGAAAACACAAATCTAAATAATTAAAGACAGTTTATCACTAAGCTACAAGGCTGTAATTACAAGGGTATCATTGGTCTTTGTACTCTAGAAAGGCTTACAACGTCCATGAGAAACCAGTTCAACCTGTGAAATTTATGAACTCTTGACTAGTGACTTAAACTGGGTGTTTTGTAGGTTTATGTGTGCATTCATCTAGGTTTTCAGAAAATGAAAAGGAGATTTGTCCTCATTAACTAATGAACGCCGACTGAAAAGTCCCCTTTTTAAGAATTGTCAATTACCTTTGGCTAAACAAAATGGGATCACAGAGATAAGGTTAAACTTTGGAAAAAAAATAATCATTCTAATTTTAAATTTTGCTGTTCTTTAATTACTGATGCCACTATAATGCTGGCTGCAAAGATTCAAACATTTATAAACATATTCCTGTAGGTACAATTGCAAATCTCTCTTAGCTTCAGCCAGTTATGTGAAATTTCTAATTTAACAGAAATAGAAGCAAACAATAAATATTGCCTGTTTACACAGTTGTCTGGAAAAGTCATTTTTATGAAAGTGAAAATAAACAATTTAATTTCCTTAAACAGGATGGATTTAAAGCAGTGCCAGTGAAATTCCTCTCTATTTGCTGCACTCAGAAAAAATGTCCTTTCTTCCAGGAAATAGGTACAGCGTGAGCAGAGGTGATCATCCAGTAAGACTGAGAGGACAAATAATGTTCCATTAAACAGTCTTGATGGTATGACAGTTTTGAAGCATGTCTCTTGACAAAGATACCCTATATTTCTGCAATGATTTTCAATGATTTTCAATGATTTTCAGTTACATCAAACTATTCAAGTTGAGCTGGACAAAATTGTGAGAAAGTAAATACTTCAGTGAAGAATTTCACCATTTATTTCCAGAACTGACTGTTCTCTATTACAGAATCTAATGGATGAGTCCTTTATATACTGCAACTTTCATATTGTGTCGATAATTTTATTGATTTCGTAAAAGCAGTATGTAAATATACTGTCCTCATGTACCTCATATGTATATATTATCATTCTGTGAGAATTCTAAATGTTATATTTTCTTCTTAGTGAATTTCTGTACAGTTCCTCATCCATAGCTTTTCAATTACTTTCCAAAGATGAAACTCATCCCTCTCCTTTGGAGACGGAAATACTAGTGCACAGAGAGGAGCACACACTAAAGGTGTCAGTATTTCTATAGGGTTTCAGTGTCACTGAACAGCAGTATTACTCTTTAATAAAGGCAGAAAAATTCAACAATGAAGTTCATTTATTTTGAATTGCACACACAAAATATGGAAGCTCATATTAGTAAATTAATTTGCAATTCCAAAATGGTCAACAGTATCTGCAACCATCAATCGAAGTATACAATTGCACGAGATAATGTGAACAAATAATTTGGAATGTAGTGCTTATCACAAACATCAAATGTTTTGTTTTATTTTTGAGCTTGTAAAAAAAAATAAAAATTCTCAAGCCTTTGTGAGAAGAACAGTGATTGATTACAAGTGTCTGTATATAACAATAGAAAAATAAGCACTGCTCAGATATCTATTTCATGTATGTGGTATTCTTCCAATCCATTGCTGATACTTAGTACTTTTGGTATCAATAACAGATATGTGCAACATTCAATGTATGGTGATGTCATTAATTAAAACATATGTCCCATTCCATATGTAACTACCTCTTGAAATCACTAATATGTTTTTATACTTGGTCTGGATTTATAAACTTTAATATCCCTTTATGACTCAGGACACTGTATTAATCTATACTGTTATTTGTTAGTGAATTTCCATTAATTTATGGAATTGTGTTTTCATAAGTGCCTTGAAATTGCTTGTTTAATTGAAAATGTAACTCCTGAAATAAGAGCTTGCACAAATTTCTTTGCTTAAGAGCAGGTTGCTCACCTTTTATTATTTCTTTCCAATTTCATAAATATGTGAGTTAATTCTCTGGCATTTATTATTATGCAATCTCATACATTTCCAAATTCTTGACTCTCTCATCTGAAAAGCAGCAGCGTAAAGCAGCAAATGGGGATTCAGTTTGCCTGTCTGCATAGGGAATACACTTGGGACATGTGAGGAAACTGAGTAGTATGGACGAAACCTGCTGTGTTTCAACAGTTCTCAGCTGGCCCTACTACTGTTAGTATTAGTTATACCATAATGACTGTTAATACTTGTGTGCATAGAAACAGTTCTGCTATGTGCAGGGATTGAGTGGGGACTAGGGAATGGAAAGGAGACATGAAAGAGGCTGAAATACAATACTGCTGTCTTCCATATGCTGTTTTTACCCCTCTGGATTTTGCCGTTAATTAAAGTATTGTACTTATCAGGCAGGCAAGTGCTTAAAGCTCTGAGTTTATATTTTCCATTTTTGATGTACAACCTGAGATGTCTAAACATTAAATACTTCTGATCCCTTGGATCCTGACAGCAGCCACAGGTCAGCTGGTGAGTGATGACTTGACTGTAAGTTGGGTAATGGTAACAGATCTGAAAAGAACTGTTGGGATGAACTACTGCTCTCTCCTTGCTCTTGCACTGTTGCTTGTTATACTATTATATGCCATGATGCCTTAAAAATTAAATTACATATTTTAGACCATTTCATGACCATGTTCAGCCTGTAACATATTAATTTGGTAAAACATATCAGTCTAGAAGGTAAAAAATTACTACAATTGGGTTAGCTATTCTTCATGTACAAGTTTATTTATTTTTTTGTTTGTTTACACCTTCTCCTTTCTTTCTTGTGAAGCATGCAAGTGTATAGATTGTGAATCTCTACAGTTTGTTATTCGAGAGGATATTTGGACTAAGCAACTGGAATGGAGTGGAATTGGTTCTATGTGTAATAGCAAATTTTTTGAACTGTACCAAATTTGAGGTAATGGAAGCGTAATGACTTAATTTAACAAATTAGTAAGCATTATATTCTGGCATAAATCCTACTGAAACTCAAAGAAATTGCAGACAATTGCCATCTCTCAAGATTGATGTCTTGATATCTTCTGATGCAGTATTGGAGTTAGATCTCAGAAAAATACCTTTAGGAAGGGAATGTCTGATAGATTTGTTTGATTTTTTATTTATTTTACTTTCTCTTGAATGATTTTCAGTTTTATTTTGATCATCTTCATATGGGGCAGATGTATTGGAATGATGAAACATCAGAGGATATTATAGCATGTGACAAAGGAAGACGTAGAATGGTTGAGTGGCAGCAGAGCTAGAAATACGGTGCTGCAAAAGATCTGAAGAAAACATGAGCAAAGAAAACTTTGCAAGCTTACATCAGCAATAGAACTAGCTAAAGAGTTTAATCCCTATTTAAAATCTTTGTTGCTAGTAAGTTTAACAACATGATAACTCATTACTATCAGAAGCAAGTGTAAACTAGAACTGGACCAGAGAAATAACACTTTGCAGAATATTACTGATGCAGAAATGCTAGATGGATCTCCTACTGGGGATAATTGGAGCCTCCTGCTGCTGATGTGTAGAGGTATAGGCATTTGATCCATTGCTGCAGATAACACAGCTTCCAGCTGGGTATGGTTCATATCTGGCCATACTGGATCCTGGGCAGAGAATTCTCAGCTCTGTCTGCATCTACCAGTGTCGACATGGGACAGATGCTGTTTCTGGTGCTAGATATTGTTTCTGTGCCAGTCACTTTTATTAAGATGCTTCCAGGAAGTGTTTCATATAGGAAACTTGTAAAGAATTTAACAGGTTAAGCAGCACAATTCGGTGTTTACAGTGGAAGCTTAATGTATATGGATCTTGATCCCATTTTATGTCTTACTTGCTGTATGACTTTAATTATAAAACTCTCTGTGGCTCCACTTCATCTTTTGTAAAATGATAATCATTGTTATCTTTCAAATATTAGAAAAAGATTTATTTTGTATATGAAATATTACTATTACTTGATCTGAAATATTGATTCCACCAGAAAAACTACTATCCATCTCTTTTTACCTTGATGTTCAGGACAGAAAATCATCAACTAGCACACTCCATAAACAGAGAACTATGGGTGTTTTTTCACAGAGGTTATCTGTGTATCCCAGCAACTAATAAACTCAACATTTTCTTTCTCATGTGGCCACTGAGCCCTGAAGCTTAATGACTCAAAAACTTATTTCTCCTCTCAAGTGAAAAGTTCACAAATACGTCTATCTGGGAAATTATTTTCTAAGTGTTGTACAATTGTGATTTATTTAGATAATGAAGTTATCTAAATCTAGGGTCAGGTGCCAAAGTGAAGAAGATGGAAGGAAAACTTGCATTGTAGGAGTGGATGCTTCTATTAAGCAGTTTGGACAAGCATTTTTGAAAGACTTTGTTCTGCTTGAGAAGCAAGTTCAGAGGCAATGGATTTAAAAATTATATTCTTTATCACTAGTGAATAGAATATAATGGTTATATTTTAACTCTAGAAAGCAGCCATTTCCTTCTAAATGTATGTGTCAGGTTTGCTTAGTAATATGAGTTTTAGAAAAACTGGTATATATAAAAAAACTGGTATATATATATAAAGAAAAACCTTCTGATTCAATTTTCTCTGTCTATCATTCTATAATATGATCACAATTCAGTACCAGACTTCTGATTAGCAGTGTGTCATGGTTTGACCCAGCAGATAGCTAAGTCCCACACAGTCGTTTGCTCACCCCTACCCCCTGCCATGTGGAATGGGGGAGAGAATCAGGAGAAAATACAGTAGAACTCGTGGGTTGAGATAAAAGATATTTACTAAGACAGCAAGGGAAGTAAAAGAAATAACAGCAATTTTATATATATATATATATAATTTATAGATATATATAAATGATACACAAAGCAAGGGCTCACCACCCACTGACTGATGCCTGGCCAGCCCCTGAACAGTGGCCCCTCCCTGGCTAACTCCCCTCCCTTATATTTACATGATGTCGTATGGTATGGTCAGTTTGGGTCAGCTGCCCTGGTCCTGTCCCCTCCCAGTTCTTTGTGCATCCCCAANCCCACACAGTCGTTTGCTCACCCCTACCCCCTGCCATGTGGAATGGGGGAGAGAATCAGGAGAAAATACAGTAGAACTCGTGGGTTGAGATAAAAGATATTTACTAAGACAGCAAGGGAAGTAAAAGAAATAACAGCAATTTTATATATATATATATATAATTTATAGATATATATAAATGATACACAAAGCAAGGGCTCACCACCCACTGACTGATGCCTGGCCAGCCCCTGAACAGTGGCCCCTCCCTGGCTAACTCCCCTCCCTTATATTTACATGATGTCGTATGGTATGGTCAGTTTGGGTCAGCTGCCCTGGTCCTGTCCCCTCCCAGTTCTTTGTGCATCCCCAACCCCTTCACTGGCAAAGCAATACAAGAATCTGAGAGACAGAAATGTTCTTGGCTCTGTTCAACACTGTCAGGCAGTAAGTATAAACAATCGATATTTTATCAGCTTGTTTTTTCTTCTAGAACCAAAACATAGCTTCATACCAGATGCGATGAGAAACACAACTTCCGTCTCAGCTAGAAACTAAGAGACAGGGCTACAACTTTTGCAAGTTGTATCACAGAACTCCCCCAAGTACATGCAATAGCTTCTATCTTCTTGCTATCATGCGCTGCATTTAGGACATGCGTATTTGAATACGAATTAAACTCTGTATAGGAGACGTATTCTGATGTCTCTGTTATTGTTAAAATATACTATGCCATTCAGTAGGATCTTCTAAAGCTGAGTAAAATTTGTGTAACTGTTTTTCTGAATGAAAAAAAAAATATTACTTGGGAATATTAATTAGGAGTCATAGGATCAGCAGACAAATTTTAGCAAATTAATCTGGATTGTTAGTACTTCTAAGAAAGGATCAACAGTAGCACCTTCATCTTGTGTTATCACTGTCATTGTTAGCCTCTTATAGGGCTATGTATGACAGATCTCACTTTCTGTGGACGAAACATCTGAGTTAAATGGATGAGCTATACAAAACAAGCTTAAGGACTTAATTGTATACACTGATGAAATCTGCATTAAAATGCTATAAGAGCTCTCAGCTCACACACAGTCTCTCCACAAATTAATCCCTTACGAATGTAATTTAGGAGATTTCGTGTAGAGGTGCCTTGGGGTGTACTCAAAACCTATATAGATCCAACTAAGGTTAAAAAGAATTTTATCCATTATCTTATTCAATTCCTTAGTTTTCAGTATATTCATGATCAGTGAACCTTATTTTTCATGTTGCTTTGCCTACATTGATTACAATGATGTAACTGTGGTAGCATCCCTAAATATTACTGCTTCTGATTTTGTTATAATTTAAGAAAGATATTGTCATGAAGAGTAGTGGGTTCGACATTCAGTACTATACAGTTCTTTGTCCTTTGAACAGTTCAAAACTCTTATGACTGGTTTTCCCTTTCAATATTATCTAACTTCTAATTTAAATTTTTCTTGCTCAAGTTTTGGGTCACTTGGGTTACCAGACCACATGCATTTGGATATTTTATCTTTAAAGTTTCGTCATGTTTCATCATGTATTTATTCTATTAGTGCTTTCTGAATTAAAGGTGAATTTGAATGATGAGCGTGAACACTCTGAAATATTAACATTTGAGAATTAGACAAATTTTTGCCCCTCACTTAATGCCAAGAGTGGAATTTTTTTTGATTTACTGTACCGAAATTATTTTCATAAAATTTTTCTTCCTTGTGTCTCTAGAGTATACTGAATTTCTTTTGAATAGCAGAAGGAAGTCAAGTGGAAGCCATCCAGTTCCAGAGCAGTTTTCCATCACATTTCAGATTTAAGTGAATTTTCAGATTTAAACTGAATTTTAATTTATATGTTACATTTAATTTTCAGATTTAAACTGAATCTTAATTTATATGTTACATTTAATACCACACTCATTTCATATTAATTAATAACAATGGATCATTTACCAGTCCATTTAACGTAGTGTAACAATGGCTGAAATATGCAAGCACTATTATTACATTGTCCTTAAACCTTGGTAAATAAGTTTGAATAAAGATTAGTATTTCATTAACATGTGGTAGCTAAGGCATCTCTCCTTAAATTCATTGATGTACTTGATACAAACCTATACCAAGTATCTCTCTAGAGCCTGTGCTCCTGTCTATCTATATAATCATTGGGAGCATCACAAGGCTTGTCCCTTCTATTACTTTTAAATCACTTTAAACTGTGTCAGAATATAATAATAAATAATAATAAATAAGCTTGAATCAAAATCTAAATGTAGATATATTTGACTTGTTTGGAGTTCATTTCACAAGACTGAGTAACTGGAATAATTGTTGAGTGTATTTATTGTGCCTCCACTTATGATTATGGGTAGATTATTAGCAGTTAATATTAATAGTAAGTGCTGTAATATAAACACTATGAATTATGTTACTCTGGGGGGGTCATGGACTGAGAATGACATTACAAATATTGTATGAAACTGGCATGTGTTACTGCTTGAATAGAGGAACAAATGAAATGACTTATCTCTTCCTTTGATTTTCATTGAGATCTGAGCTGACAACTGACACAGAGACAGTGATTAATGGCTGTTTCTCACTTCATAAGGACCAATGGCTGTCTCATGGCCAGATTGTGCATACTTTTTCTGCCAAGTGAAGATTGGATTTAAAAAGCCAATTTTTATCAGATGTTTGTGGTTTGAATTTGGGGTTTCCACCTATATGTCACTTAAAAGTAGTTATTGTTGTGATTACAGGGTTACTTTATGTAAACTTCAATCCAGGAGCAATTTCCTGGTGTGGAAGGAGTCTTTTAGCAGTACCACCTCAGCTGAATCTCTCTCAGCTAAGTAACAATCTGGTGTTTGAAGAGTTAATTCTTAGTCAGGGCTCAGACATAGATTAAGAACAACAGACCTATTTGCTGTCAAAACTTTAAAAGAAGCATGAATGGAAAGAAAGAATTTTCATCACTTATATATTGGAGATCTGGAGAGAAAAATAGGATGGAACGGTCTGAAGGTACTATCCTGCCAGTGTAATGGTTAGACAGCCTAGCTTTATAAATATTTGGGTATTTCAATAAGTTAACCTACTCTATTACTTAATTAAGGAACTGGGAAATGCTCTCCTCTTGACTATGGAAAGTAAATCAAGTATTATTTTGGGAGTTTAAATACTGTTATTTTTCATGTTCTTTTCAAATTGAACTTAGTGTATCTAAAACTTGTGTCCTTCATCTTTCCCAAGGTTACTTATTAGCAGTAGGAAGAATGTCCCCAAAAACCCAACAAACTCTGTTTAGTTGGAATGGAAATATACTGGAAATATATATCTGATTACATCAGAGGCTTTAAAACACTTTAAAACAGTTTTAATACTGATACCTAATTCATCTCAGTACGCTTTATTTATTTTTTCAGTTTCACAGTTGAGAAACTGGAAGGGGGAAAGAAAAAAGGTTGAGGAGGTTCAATGTTACCAGATATTTGTTGGTCTCTTATAGCCGAGCTTCTACATACTGAAGAATTTGTTAATTTTTCTTTTTGCTTATAGTCATATACTACAATATAACTTTTTTGTGCAGTGCAATTAATATCAACACACTTAGTAAAACTTTGAAGCAAAAGAAAACAAGGAATTTCCTGCCAGCAGCAAATCAAGGAAGAAAGAGGCCGGGAGGCCCAATTCTTGTCTAATTTATATCCTGTCCAACATCACAGAGTTCTGTGTTGCTGGTTGATTAATGATTTCTATAGTTAATGGAGCTGTACTAGTGTAAGGAAGGGAAAAAATTATGGTCTGTTGACTTTCATGGAGTGACATTGATCATATATTAGCACAAGTCTAGTGCCTTATCTTTTGCAAGCTGACCAAGATTTTCAAGACTACTTATTGGTTTGTTATATTTCAGTATAAACCATAACAAAACAAAAGACTATAGAAACCCATGTCTTATTTCCAGCAGTAGCTAGTGCTACATATTCAGAGAATGAAGCAAATTTCAGAAAATTTAGCGAAATCTTCTAAGTTATTATTACGGGCTAGAATGTAGTTTCTTTTCAGTCTCTGGTGTATGAACAGATTTTATGCCTGGATCTATGTCTAGGTTCATATCTCATAGACTTTTATCCAAGCTAGTCTTACAGTTCACATTCATACCATTCTTCATGTAAATATTCCTTGTCCTTTTTCTTTTGCACAAAGCAAAGCAAGCTCTGAGTGTTTGATTGAAGCACACAAATCTCAGGTAATTTGGAGATAAGAAGATATTTTAATTAGAGGTGGCTGACCTTCTCTCAGTCTTTTTGTCCCACCAGAAATGACCTTTCAATTTACAACTTTCTGTTGGCCTTTTCAGTTTGGAAAGCTATTATACATGATCTGCTCTCAGCTTCACTGACGAACACTACATATATAAGTTGTCTGACAGAAGCTGTTATTTTGTCATTTTTTGACAGGCATGGACTTGCTAACCATGGCATAACTCGTCATAACAAATATGCTACTGACTCAAAACAACAATCCCAAAGCCATGTTTAATATTACAACACCCAAATCTCCTCACTCTTGTATCCAAAAATTTGATTACCATTAAGTAATAGACAAACTGAAATATCTACAGATGTTTAAGGCAGATGTTCTATAACAACTGAAATATACAATTCAACTACATTGTGGTTTTTTTGTTTGTTTCTCTTTTTTCTTTTTTATTCTGAAGGCAACTTGGAAGTGACAATATTCTCTCAAATTACCACTGACTTCTGAGGGTTTTCTCTTGAATCTTATCTTCAATCACATGACTGTAGAACATATCCATTCAAAATTGAGCTCCAAACTCAGACAAACTTAACTCAGTCACATACTAATCTTCATTTCATTTCTTGAATGTCAGCAATTCAGATATTCTAGTACTAGGAGCAGAGCTGACAGTACAGAGGTCTGTTATAGTGGAACTGTTAACCCATTTTGCTGTATTGATGAAAATAATGTCTGTGGCCTTTTATTAAATAGATAAATGTTATTTTCTTGACATCCATATTTTCTATTGTATTATTATGTATATTGAAATAGAAATAGATTCCTTTATATGTAATAATATGTTTTAATATGTTCATGTCACTATTGACATTTTTCTGAATATACACTTCTAAATTGTTGTTGTTCCCTATAACACAGGTGTCTTAGTTTCTAACAGAAGTTACGCTTCTCGTAGTGTCTAGTATGAATTTATCTTGTACCTCCGAGATACTGATAACATCCTGGCAGTGTTGAACGGAGCCGAGGACATAACTCACTTCCACATTCCTCTGCCAGTGAGATAGTTAAGGGGGGCATAAGGAGCTGGGAACTGGGAGGGGACAGGACCAGGGCAGCTGACCCAAATTGACCAAGGAGCTATTCCATCCCATATAACATCATGTGATTGGTTCGGGGGGTTTCCGGGTTCTCTTAGTTACGGAGGGGCTAGCCGGGAGGAAGGGTCACCAGTGGCTGTGAGCCCTTGCTCTGCGTATCCTGTTTGTGTATATATATATATATGTACTGTTATTTCTTTTGTTCTCTTTACTATTTTAGTAAATAGCATTTATCTCAACCCACGCATTTTACTGCATATCTCTCTACTTCTCTCCCCCGTCCCATTTGGGGAGGGGGGAGGGTGAGTGACTAACTGTGTGGAACTTAGCTATCTGCTGAGTCAAACCATAACAACAGGAAAATGTATATCATTGCTGTTCTTTCCCTCATGTTTCTCCTGACTATATTATTATTTTTAGAAAATATAAACCTCACTATAAAAAAGGACTGCACAGACTTGCCGTGAAGCATAAATAAAATTTACTTAACATTCAAAATATGAGCAAGCATAATATGAAGTATTGTAGCTTGTATAGTACCAGATATTCTCTATTTATCAAACTGAGGCATCTCATAGGATAAGATCTTGCTTTAAGAGGCAACATATCAGTGATATTTAATATGGGCAAAAATGTTTGAAAGTATTACTCACATTAGCATTCTGTTTCCATTTCCTTAAAAATATACGTTACTTATAAATGTTTACATAGTTATGTAGATCCCAAACAGAACACAGCACAAAGAATAACTTCAATGTACTATTGAAATAAATGAGGCAGCTCAAAATTAGGCTTAAGCACATGCTCAGATAAATTGATAGAAGAGGTTTAAAAACAGTGCATGACTGAAAACAGCATTCACCTCTCATTTCGACTATATATCACACTAGCTGCAAAGATAGAAAATAATTTTCAAGTATGTTTTACGAATTCAATTAAATATTTTGGACTTAATTGACTTAGGTAAAACTTAAATTGTACCTAAATTAAGAGTTTGACATAAAGTTAATAAAATTTCTATTTTTTCATGGATGGTAGTAATATGGAAGTTTTTTTATTAGTATTGTTTTTATTATCAAATTATTGTTTTCTTACTTGTTCTTGGAATTATTATTATTTTTTTTTTTTAGAAACAGCTATGACAGCTGTGCTCAATAGATACTTTGATGTGTATATCAGGCAAGTTAAAGTATATATGTATTTAATTGTGACTGCTTGGTCCAAAAGTATGTTGGTTGCTCTGCAAGTAATGCCTCCTATTTATTTTCACTGAAACTACAATGGATGCAAAGGGCACAGTAACACCGTGATAGAGTAAATTCTCAGCTACAATGCACTGTCACCACCATTTGCTATGCATTTTCACCAGCCATGATCAAGAGCCTGCATGCAGTGCTTGTAGAAATCTACACCAGTGATGGTGACCAGCTGTTGCCACTGCTGAAACACACCACCCACCACCTCACTGTACTCACATGCACTGTTTGGTCTCCATAAACATTCAGCAAGCATTGAATGTCAATGAGAGCAATTTTTTTTACACGGAGGAATTAAATCACAGACTGTTGCTTCATCTGCACTCCCATGTCAGATGTCCTTTTGTCACACTGCCCCTCTGCTGCCATCTGTCACACAGCAACAAAATTTAATGGGATATTGGTGGGAAGTTGTAAGAGACTGGTTCTGAACTTTTTTTCTCAAAGCTTGCTGCGAGGACTCTTGTCTCAAAGTTTGTCTGCCTGAAGGCTTCCAGACCAGGGGCAAAGAGAGATCAGCAGCCTCTAAATGGACGATTAGCAGCCTCTGGAGGACAGTGCCTTGAGGGAGGCAACCACCGACAGGATATGCATGCCCATAGGTGCCCATAGGTGCTGCATGTGACATTTACCTAGGTGCCCAGGAATGCCACGCTGGCAGAAAAAGAGGATAAAAAGACCCCTCTAACAAAGGAATACTCCCTTGCTGCCCTGATATGATGGCTTGTTGCATCTTCTTTCCTGCCTGATGACCTGGTCCCTGCGTCGTGCTTGGTACCTGCTGCTTGAGACATGAGGTCCTGCTGCCCTGCTACCCGGTGCCTGATGCCTTCTCGTTGCCTCCTGCTTCCTGCCTGATGGTCTGATGCCTGATGATGTCTCCTGATGTCTGCTGTTTGAGGCCTTCTTCTGCTTCTCCTGGGCCTGCTGCTGCTTCTCCTGATGCCTGCTTCTCCTGAGCCTGCGGCTGCTGCTCTCCCTGCACTCTTGTTCCCTCGCTCTCACACAGGCCTGAAGACTTCCTCAAACCAACAGAACGGTGCAGGATCTATGGTGGTGACTATTCCTGCTTTTTATATATAACCTTCGCTCTTACTTCCTATCCTTTTACTATCACCTGCCTTCCCATCCCCACCACCCACACTGAGTAGAATTTGTATTAAATGAGTCGAACAACATTTGACCTTGTTTGGCTCCGGATATATTAAAGAATCTCACCTCCTCTCACTCTGATAGTTGGAGAGAGACAGAAGGTTCAACCTCTGCTGCCATTTCACTGTTAGCCACCTCTGATGTCATGGGCCAACCTAATAAAATAGGAGGCATTACATTCAGAGCAGCCCTTGTACATATGGTTACTTAATATTTAATCATGGAAGAAAACGTTTATGTAAGTGTTGTGACCTGAGTATAGAAACATCCCTAGGTGCTTTTTTTCCCCTCTTCAGGTGTTGATTTGTCAGCATGCATATAGTGAATAAATGTGATTTTGTACACACACAGTCATGTGGAAGCTGGAGAAAAACTTGGAAAAAACACTTACCTTCTCTGTGCTCTACAATAAAACTTTTGCAGCCAGCAGTTACTGTGTACATACTGAATGAAAATAAATAAGAACAAAATAGAACAGAAAAGAGAAGCAGAGGGGAAAAAAGTAATGGAGAGACTATTTCATAACAGAAATTTGGATAATGGATGAATTATTGATTCCGGAAAAACTCGGAGAAACTCAACACAACACTATATTATGTTGAGCAGGTATCCCTTTATTGCGGCGCCGGGTGCATAGGGGATAGCTCCACCAAATACGCACACTGTCCCATTTTACTCTTCTGTTTTTATGTCACAGAAACATACATATTCATCACATTCCTCGGGAATCTCATACATGTTCCAATTAGCTACCCAAAATGATTAACACAAGTTCCCTCCCACGTGAGCATGTGTAGTGCCATCCAGAGGGTCTTCCTGGTAGCATCTTGGGGGTTGCAGGATGAAGGCTGATAGTCTTCCTCAGTGTTGAACTTCTGACCCTTGGTTCCCTGCGCCTGTGCAGTTGGGTTGTTTTGCCCATTCTTATCAGAGAAGCTCTGTCTTGTCCATCTTTATCAGGGAGGCTTTGATATGCAAACCGTTATCTGGAAGGCTTTGTTTTGCCTCTTGTCTGGAAGACTTTGCTCGAGCTGGTCAAGCAAAGCATTTGTTAATAGCCCACCTGTCTCCCATACACACATTGTCTCCATAAACATCTAACTCAGCACACATACATTATGCAAGTATCTAAACTAAGTCCGAGGCCCTGTTTCAGTATGAGTGAGTCAGGGAAACAGAGGAACATGATTCCATATGACAGAAGTAAGGGAGAACGTTCTTGCAAATGATGGCAACCAGATCATATGGAGAAAAATGCCAAAAGTCTAAAATGCACTGGGAAAGAGTGTAATACAGATCATTACTAAAATTTTCACAGTCACAATTTCTCACTTTAGTGGTTCTTTCTATACAACAGCAACACTACTGAGGAGAGCACTTCACTTGGGTGCAGTATCTGAGACATCCAATTTGCAAAACAATTGTATCCTAGGTGTCTTTTCTTTCCTCATATTCACTTAGTAAGCGATGTTTCAAAGCCGGGAAGTTCCAAGCCTGTGATCTAGCTTATCTGTGTGATCTTGAGAAGTTCCTTATGTCTTGGTTAAGGGAGAAGCTTAGATAAGTTTTAGGACTTAATTACAGAGCTAGAAACTTTAAAACACATGATCAGAGACTGTCTAACTGCATAGTCTTAAGGAATTTTCAGACTCCTCAGTTATTCGTTAGATAGAGAGTATGAAGACTAGTTATTCCTGTGATATACAGAAGTGAAACTCTGGAAGTATCTGGGTGAGATTTCAGGTTCTGGGGACTAGGTATGTTTCCTCAACATCCACTAGACTGCTACCTGCTCATGTGTTTCATTTTCCATTGTATATATGCACTGTACTTGTCAAATAGTTGATTCTATAGTACCAATTAAGCATCAATACTTTTTTCCTTTTTTTTTTTTTTTTGGATTTGGGTCCTAGGCTCCCTGTGCCTTAGTTCCTCTCTATAAAATGAAAACAATTTCTTAAACTCCAGAAACTAATACATTCTTGAAATAAAACAGATTTTTCTTTTGTGAAAACAAATTCATTCCCTTGAAGCCTCAGAAAATGATTTTAAAAAAAGCATTTTTCTGTTGTCTTTTGGGTACTATGAGAGAATAAAAATGTCAAGTAAGGCAGACTTTGCAGACAAATAACAGGATATCTTATTGTTAAATTATCACTGAAACATTTATGTTACAATTGGTCTAAAAGTTTCAGCTGGTAGGGCTTTTTCACAATTTCCACAGGGAGAAACTTCCACAACTAATAGGAATGGTTAGAGATACTCTGGAAGGTCAATAGAGAATATCTGAATTAAAAAAGTAATCCCTCCAGTTTGGCTCTCAGACACTAATTGGAGAGGCATGTCTGAATTGTCACGATACCCACTGCATTCATTCTCTGTTTAAGCAGACTTCAGATTCCAGGCCTTGAAATTGGCAGACTTTGTCAAGTAAATGACCTGAATAAGATCAAGGGGACACACGCGCACACACACGCACGCACACAAAATAATCTTTGTGCTCTCTCTCAGCATTCAGGACTTTACACTATGACTTACTGTGGGAGAAAAGACTGGATAAATTAATGCTAATTTCTGACAGTGTTGTTCTGTTGGTTCTAAAAGGCAACTGTGGCGTTAAAACTAGTGACACTAAGCATGGCAAAAATTAATTGTGGTGCTAATTACTGTTCAATATATTTATAGTCTTTCAAACAGCCTTTTAGGCAGATGAGCATCAGTGCCACCATGTGTTGAGTAAGACCATTGTAAATCAAAAAAGCAAAGTCTCAGACAGAGAAAGCTGGAGAGATATCTATACAGTCTCTTTTCAAAGTATATTACAATGCTAGATTGAGTTGCATTATATAGCCTTCTGGATCAGTAAAGATCAGGTAAGCTAATAATGAATTAGTGATAGATTCAGACTGTCCATGGATAATGAATATTACCTGAAACTCTGTTCCTGAAACTCTACTTAATGTATATGATAAATTTGCTGCTGAAGCAAAGAAGGATTGATTTAAATATACTTGTTTTTGATGTAAATTTTATTTGGAAAATGATTTGGTAAAAAAAAAAAAAAAAGAAATGTGGAAGAATTCCATGCATAAAACATTCAGGATATGGATGATGCAAGTGTGGGTTTCAATTTTCTTTTTTCGTATGCATTTTACAACACTACTTGTGAATCTTGGGTACTGGGATGTTTCTCAGGGTTGAAGACCCCTGTCATATATTTATCAAAGCTTGGATAATGCAGAACGGAAAAAATCCTGACTGTAAATTGAATGCCTGTGATTTGAGTTGTTTTGGACTGTCACTTTATAGTGTGACTATATTTAAACCATGAAAATCATTTATGCCTGACATACACCCCAAAAGTTAGATGAAGGCCAAGGTCTGCGATTCTCAGACACAATGGACTTCATGAAAAAAGGACACTGAATTCAGAAAAACTGTAATTGCCATCAGTGACTCACACTTCAATTCTCTAATCTTTTGTAGGAGTGAACAATAGAGGACAGTCAACACGTCTTCACAAACATCTGGATGAAGCTGTGTCCAGTGGGTCCATGCATTACTCCATTGTGATTCCACATCCCTTCCTAATTACTGATTTCCTAATTACACTACGTTTCTTGAGAGTTATATTCTTAACCTGTCATAGTATTTCAAAGTATTTTTCAACCTGTGTGTTCTTACTAGATTGAGCCTGAAGATCCTTATGAAGTACAGGAAATTAAAGGACTTTTCACTTCCCCATTATTTTACTACACGTGTTTTGGGTACAGCATATATTTAAGCATATTTATGTTTGTTTGCCTAAGTCCTTAGATTTATTTTTCCTCTCTCACTCATCAAAAATTGTCAGCTATGCCATCAAGTTATCTTTCACACATATAACCAAGGCCAACTGTGCCACCACAGAATGTGCATGCAGATATTTAGCAAAATAGCATAGATGCTTTTATGACCACTGAAATATCAATAAGATATGAGGGGATTAATATTTTCCAGTTTGTCTAGAATTTAACCTTTTTAATTTTAACACCACAGCCATGGACAGATGCAAGCAGCTTTCAGTCACTTCTATTTGCAGTGTGCAGCATATGAAAGTGATTTCTGTACTATTGAATGAATTTCCTGAAGCTGGAAGATCTGGTCAGAATAAGCATGCTATGACTGGGTCTGTAATTGCATTTGATGAGGGGCTGCAGGGGGAGCAATAAGCACAATGTGCTCACAAACCTGACTGCTTTTCAAGTATGTATGTCTTCACAGTTACGTGTTTTTTTTTTCTGTAAAATTGTGTAATAACTCCTTCTTTGGGCTGTGAACACAGATGTTGTTTGACAAATGCAATAGACAGTAAGGTATGAATTTAGAGAGGATGAGATTTCCCAGTTTGATCCTGCTGCAACACTGTCCCATACCCCATCTGTGGTAGATATAGGGATGATGTAGCTTTGATGAACTTGATTGGCCAAAATATAAATTGGTGTTGCTTCTGTTATTAATCATCCTTCAGTGACTTTAAGTAAAATACATTTAATATTGACTAGTGTGAGCTGTAATTTAAAGGGATGTGGGCTAATACAATTCCAATATTTAAACTCCATAAAAATGCAATTCAATGGAAACTAGGCTTCATTACAGTATATCAGAATTGTTTCTCTGTGTTTCTGATGTCATATTTTTAGTTCACAAATATTTCTTAGGTGTTGACAGCACAAACTTTGCATAATTGCACTAATACATATTAGAAATCGGTTGCTGAAAAAGGCTATATAAAAATGTAAATGTAAATACAAAGCTATAAATATAAAAAAAATCACTGATTTTCCACAAAGTAAATTAAACATACAGTGTAAGTAAAAAGAATTGGATTGAGTTTCCAAAACAAGAGCATTCATGAATGTATACAATTAACATTATCTTCATTGGATAACATCACTTTATTAATAATTAAAACTGAAATAAATTGGAGAGGCAGGATACCAAACTCTGACATAACTGGACAAGTAGAAGAGGACAGGTCCTCACTTTACTAATCCAGGTTGTTTGTTTCTTACTCTATACTTCCTTTCCATTTAAATTCAAAACTTCCTTTACAAAGTCCATTTTGGCTTTGATGTCTCATTTTTGATGACCTGTTGATCTCTGGTACATGAAATCCCTTTTCATCTGTGAGTCTTTTTCACCCATTTGATTGGTGTAATTGTCAGCCTCACCAAGGTCAAAGGCCTGTGGATAGATAAATCAGCATTTAGATAGAATCCTTGGAAGATCAACTATCTTCATCTCTCAACAAAAGGGAAATAAGTCTCAGAGTTTATTTATAGGCCTTTTCTCCTTTTTTTTTCTTTTTCTTTTCCTTCCCTTAGACAGTAAATGGGCCAGATTATCAAACACATAGCATTTTAAAGGTCTGCAGGTCTGCTATGTGGTTTCATCTTACAGTAAAGATAAGAACTGCTCATACTAAGATTAGACCTGTCTTCTGTGTTCACTTCTGAGGTTTTGGTGTTTTTGTCAGTTTTTTGAATCTGCGAGTTTTAGTATCTAAAGGATGTATAAAACATGATGAACTAATCTGGATACTAAAATAATTTTTTGGTTTGGATTTAGCCTGGTATTAATACAATCATCTTAAATTGCTTAAGTGAAGAGTGCTGTATAATCATAAGTTGCTTCATTTTAAGTCAGGAGAATCTCTGGCTTTTCTAGTATACCTATTTACTTTTTCTACACAGAGGCAAGAACAGTTTAACTAACTGCATCATCCTTGCCACAAGACTGTCTAGTCTTAGCCCTAAATATCTTCAATAGCCTTGAATTACCACAGATAAAACTACAATTGGGTAGTTGGCAGCAAAGTGCTGACTGATGTGTTCTTGGGAAGGTTCCTCAAACTCCAGGCGTACTGCAAGTTGGGCAGGCATTTAGATTTTTTGGCATACTTTCTGTGATCTGTAGTATATTTGAGGAGTAATTTATCATATTTCTTCCAGAGTAGGATACATATTGCAGGAGAAGATATTTTCTTTCTGAGAGTTATTGTTGTTTCACTTTACAGAGACCCACCAATGCAACTTGTGTGAATTTGTGTTACAAGTAGTTTTTCAACACTTTTCCAGACAGACAGCAAAATAAGCAGAGACAAGGTGTTGCAATTAAATATTATACTTCTTAGGATCTGAACAGAGAAAACAGACCTTGAGAATGTATTTTTAAGAGCGTACAAAATACAAATATTTTATTTCTAATTAATATGGTCTTTTAAAGATATCCCTGGATTGCAGTAGCTTTGCTTGTAAGTCCGTGGCTGTGCAGACATGCAGTATTTTGTTTTCCTTTTAATCACAGCCTTGCACTAAAAGCTCACATGGAATCAGGTAGCAAGATGAACCATAAGCCCATTCTGATCTAACCTTCTTTCTCAAGATAGAGAAAGAGATAAAGAGAGAAGCTAGGTCAAACCACAACGCCTAAATAAGCAAATTAGGTACTGAATATAAAGCATGTTACAACTCTGAAGAAGGAATCTAGTTGATACCAGCTTGCAAGGGAAACCTTTTAGTCAGGGCTGATCCTAGTGCAGTGGAAGAAATTACGAGTATAATGGAAAATACAAAAATGAAGATGTTTTTGAAGTACCCATTGGTGGCTTCTCAAATGTATTTATTTATTTATTTCTTAGCTTCTCTGCACAGTAAGTCTCATTTACTACCTCTCATTTTCACATCTCCCTTATGATATCTGCCTGCTATTGACAACTAATCCAGATAATGACACTCCTGGATATGATGCCACATCTCTGGACATTGAAGTGTGTCCAACACACCATTAAAATCCCATTAAAGCTTTATTCACCAGTCCCAAACTAAAAATAAACATTGATGGTACATTTGAGATAATACTGATTGCATTGACCTTGCAATGCGCCTTCCAAACCTGTAGCAGAAAGGACTTTCATGAGGCAATCCAAAATGATATTTTATTTATTTTTTGTTCCAGGGAGAGCAAGAGTTCATTTTTAGCTGACAGATTTCGTGTCTGCGCTTTTTAATCTGCTGCTGAACAAAAGAAGAGCATGCTCTTGTACAGCATAGGGGTCATCTCTGGTTTTGTACATACTCTTCTGTGGGTTACACTTATACACAATACTACACTATACACAAAGAATGCAAAATGCCAGTCCTTGCTTACTGGTCAGATTTCAACTCTCAGAACTACAGTTTACCTACATATGCCTCACTAATTTTGGCTCCTTTATTTATTCCCTTAACCCCCTATCACAATCTCCCCTCCTTTCTCTTCTCCCACGATTTTTAGTGATAACTTTTGAAATATCTTTCTCATCATTTAGCCTCCTTCTTCCAGACAGCTGTGTTGAAGATGTACCTGGACTCTTATGCTCCATTCTTGTCATTTTATTACAATCATTATTCTTTTTTCCTGTCTTTTTCCACCCTTCTGCCTCCAGTTCTTTCTACTGTTTAATGCTTTATGGAATCGTGACACCATCTAGCCATTAATTTGTGATCATTACCATTTTTTATCTCTTAGAAACTTCAAGGAAAGGAATAGTGATTTACCTCAGGAGTTTACTAAAGGAACATTCTGGTTTAGAGAAACTCTTAACTCGGTGCGATCATGGATTCTTAAACAGAAAGTGACATGTAGTTAGTTGGTTTTAAATTTGGCCAGAAAGATTGAATGAAGTAGACTGAATTACAACTCAAAGACTATTGGTGCTATAAAACTTGGCAGAGATTTTATTTTGATGAGAGAAACAGTACTGAATACCAAAGACTTAATCATGAGGAAAATTATGTGCAAATGTAATACCATGCTAACCTTCCAGGGACGTAAAGAAACTCTGGAAGAGAAAATATTTGAATGGTTGTGATTATACAACAGACTTCCTTGATTTTCATGTTCCTTTATTAAATATATTTTTGAGTAAAAATGGGCTACTAGCTAAAGAATTCCAACTCCATTTTTTTTCATGCATTCCAAAGCAAAAGTGCAATAGGTCATATGGACACTGAATTTGTTTTCTTGATATATAGTGAGTGATAGTTTGCCTTTTAGTTTAGATTAGCTCAATGCATGAAGTATGTCTAAATTTTGATGTAGCATATTTAGCTGGATGAAAAGCTCCTCAGTTATAGGTGTGAAAATTAAACAGAAGGCTGTAGGGGAGATGGGTCATACTTCATCAGAATAAATTTTGGGGTTTTAGGTAGAATAGCAGCAGACTGATAAACAGCACCATGCAGACCATGACTTGGTGTGGCACTGTGATCTAGATATACTTTTGTTACGAAATTCCTCTCTTTGCTAGAAAATTCATGACTATACCGTATGTTTCAGCTCAGCAAATAAGGGCATTTAGCCAGTGCTCTTCCTCCTCTTTCACTTACTACACTTTTACCTGATGTTTGTAGATCTAGATTGAGATTTAGAAGGCTCCAAGGCTGTGAAATTAGATGATGTTAGGGAGGAAAAGAATAGTAATTTATCAATTTTTTGTCTTTTCAAATGAATATAAAATCTGAACAAATATGTTGCTTGTTAATTTTATATATTTTGTGTTTTAACAGGATTTATTTCTTTAAAGAAAAATAGAGGAAATTTTGAATATGGAAATTTTGAATATTATTGGTATGTCAAGAGGGAATTAACTTTTTCCTAGGAAACCCTGTGACTGTAGCAGTACTACAGATAAATGTGTTCTTAGACTGCCTGTATCAAAGGTACAATATTTGTCTACAAATCATGTGAGTATAGAGCATAATTTTAAATAACTTCTGAGGGGATATGTCCTTACTGTACAAGTATCTTTGTTGTTTTAAAAAAAGCACTTAAGTTTTGAAAACCTGACCCATGTTTTTTATTTAATTGCTTTAAAATAATATCACATTTATATAAATTTATAACCATGGCTGTTGCTTCATGTATGATACAAAAAATGTTTGGTGACCCCTCAGAACCACAGGAGTCTGTGCAGAGGGATCTTACTGTTCAGTGCTGAAAGTAAATTGTAATTAAAAAAGCCAAATCAAATACAAATCTCTACTGCAATGATACAATAATCAGAATATACTATATAAAGATACCATGTTCTAATTAATATATAGTGTCATTAATGCTAAGATTTCAAAACACTCATAAATACTAATAAATTAGCCTAATTAATAATCCTTGAAGATGAAATAAGGAGTATAATTTTAGAAAGAGAAAAAGTGAACAAGTCAAAAATACGTAGTAGATCTACTGACTTTTAGTCTCACTAATTCATCTGTGCTCACAAAAACATTGGAATGAAGAGGTAAAATCTCCAAGTGCATTCTAAACACTAATTCATCTTTTTTTGTTGTTGTTAATTACCCAAAGGAAAATACTCAAGAAAAAATGAAATTTCTCAATAAATTCTTCTGATATATCCTCTGAATAATTCATATTTATTCTCAGAATCTGTTAGGCCAGTTTAGAATGCCAGAAGATATTTGTTAGTGCTTCACTGATCTCTAGTTGCACAAATTACAGCAATGTAAGAATCTGAGTGAAAGCCCTTGTGTACCTAATAAAGAAAATTAAATTTTGGAAGGTCCAAAATACTGGATTTAGGAACATTACTGTATTTTCTGACATAGAGAATGTTTATCATTTGATGAGTAATGTACATTAAAACATTTTAATTTTTTCACAGTGCATTATTTTTCAAAATAAATTGCAAAAGTCTAAACTGTAAAGAATCATAGTGGAGAAAAGGCAAGTCACAATCAACTGCTTAACAGAGGAATGCAAGATATGGACCATCTGAGGGAGACTGGGAATGTAAGGAAGGAAAAAAGAAATATTTTATTTGGTACAGTGTTATATTCAAGCAGTTTGGGATAAGGCTGTGGGGTCAGAAAGAATCCATGAGTTACTGAGGATAAGGTAGTATAATTACTGTAACTGCCCATTTTCCAATGGGATACAAGTAATACCAGTGCAGTTTTAGAATCTATGAGCCATGCTATATCAGAAGTGTGTAAAGGTGTTGGAAATTTTTAAATTGCCAAAAAAAGTGGAGACATCTTAAACAACTAATGCCATGTCTGATAAGGGAGAGTATTGGAAAGTCACATTCCCTAAGGCTTCTCCTGATGCCTTTTCAGAAGGTCTGGGCTCTATGTGCAGTGAAGGTAGCAGCTAGGAAGACGAGCCTTCTCCAAGACCCTTTGTGCTAATACATACTAACATAGATCCCACAGACACTAGTTTGCAACTATTTCTCAGTGTGCCTATTTCGTGTAAATAATCTCAAATTTCCTAATTTCTTGCTGGACCCTTTGGATACAGTGGATATGCCTTAAAGTGACAAATTTTTGGGCCACCTCTTGAGTGGCTAAGGATCACTATTTGCTTGCAACCACCTAGTCTCTGCTCCTGATGCCATGCACCTGGAATGGCTTAATGATCAGGCCTCCTTGGCACCAGGTGGTACCTGACATGTCTCAGCCATGAGTTTGGAATTCTTCATGTGAACGAGTACTTTGTGTTGACTCAAAACAATTCTAAACAAGTCTGTTGTTGATATAACATGAAACTGAAGAAGCATCCAGAAATGTGACATGAAGGGACATATGTGAGGAATTGGAAATTAGACTTTTCCACTGCTGAGTGGCTATTGCCTGAGCATCTGTGCACATTCCACTGATCCCTGGAATGGGCTGGTCCTTGACCTTGCTCAGCTGCTCTTTCTTTTCTAAGTTTTATATCTTGACTTGTCAATATTTCTTTCTTAAGCTCTCAGGTTTATATAACTATTTCACTTTTGTCTCTATTTCTTTGCTGGCTGCTTGTTCACAGGTGAAAGATGGTTGCCCCAGTAAAAGTGAAGTACATATAGCTGTGCTACACAGAACTAGACCTTGTGTCACAGGGGCTGATCTCCTGGGACTGGAAGTGCCCTGTAAGCCCAGCTGGAGCAACTTTAACCATCCTGCTGGGAAGAAGCAGGGGCAGGTAAGAGCTGTCACCCTCACGGTGGTGTCTGTGTAGATCTCAGAGATAGCTGATCACACTGTTTGAGTCAGAGCTAGTTACCTGCTGAGAATGTTCAGAGCTTCCATGCATAAATTGCTTCCTGCTTGTAATATGTTTAGAAGTCTAAAAATAGCACTGATTCTAGACCAAGCTGTTTAATTTGTCAATAAATTGATAGGTAACAGGGAAAATAAAGGATTCTAACATCAATAATTGGTTTGTAACAAAAAACAATCTTGTTTGGGCAACCTGGTCTAGTGGGAGGTGTCCTTGCCCATGTCTAAGGTGCCTTCCAATCTGAATGATTCTATGATTCTAAAAATCTAATTAACTCCTTACAGCCCCTTTTGTTCTCCTTTCTCTAGAGGTGTAGAATGAATATAAAAATAGATATATATTTTTTTCAGAACAAATTTGCATAAACGCAAAAAACCTGTTTACTCTTGTGAATGAAAACCACAGTAAGGAGAATGACGATATGCAGTTTTTCCTCGCATGAACATCCTCCAAGACTTTTTTTTTTNNCCCCCCCCAAGACTTTTTTTTTTTTTTTTTTTGCTTCGGAGAAGTGATCTTGCTTCAAAGAATGTCCTTAAAGAAACCTTTATAACTGTTGTTTTCATACCAAACCAAATAACATTCCTGGAACAGAAAGTAAATGATTAAACTAAATGAAAACTGTTGTGCTCTGTCCTGAGTTTTCTTTGGATAAATACATGTCAAGACTTCTGCAGCGGCAAATTAGAATGGAGGACTTTCAGACTGTTTTGCAGCTGAATGGTTTTTGTGTCTCAATCAGATTTCCTGATCTTGATCACAAATCTCGGCCCCTTTGGATCTGCTAGGACACCTCTTCCTTGAGTAATGAGGAAACTTTTCTTGCAATAATTTCCCTTTTATTATTTCATTCTAAGAGAGACTATGAAACATCTAAGACCTAGGCCTGTGTTGAAAGTTTAGCAATACTGACAAAGTTCAAATGTCAGTGTTTCAGTCCTCAACTTTGACCTCCTATTGTCAGGGCCTTGAGGGCACCACTGAGGTTGAATTCCCCCTGCTCACATACCCTGGGGCTTCCCCAAAGCAGCCCAGGGCCCAGGACTCCATGTCAGCCTCCTGGGCCATCAGACCATGACTAAGTGAAGCTGCAGCAGGCCCAGTCTCCAGCTTCCCACTGTACTGTCCTACCTTGTCAAGGGCCCTGCTGAGCCAGGCTTACCCACAGGGCCATGTTCCAGACTTGGCACAATGACACACTTCTGCTTCATCTACACTTCCATGTCAGATGTCATTTTGTCAGACTGCTCCTCGGCTTCCATCTGTCACATGGCAACAAAATGGAACAAAATATTGGCAGGAAGGTTCAACCTCTGTTGCCATACCACCAACATAATAAAATGGGAGGCATTACTTTCGGATCAGCCTTGTACTAAAAAGTATGTAATTGTCAGATGCTTGAAATGACAGAAATAGAAGGAAAGAAGATCTCAAACTGTGAACCCTCTCTCTCTCTCTCTCTTTTTTTTTTCTTATAATCCTTGCAAAATTGGAACAATTAGATGTCAGTGACTGTGTGTAGGAGTTTGACAGATAAAATATCTCACTCGAGAAGGTGAGCTTGTCCAAGACTAAGAGAAAAATTGTAACTGGAGGATTTTTGTAACAAGTGCCAAAAAAGTAGCACATAGCAATCAAAGGCTATGTGACCCTTTTCTATCTGCTCCAGTGCAAATCATGAGCAACTTCACGGAAAGAGACTGAATGCCCTTCACCTTCCCATTTCCCTTCCCCTTTCCCTTCCCCTTCCTTTTCCCCTTACCCTTTTTCCTTTCTCCTTTCTCTTTTCTCCTCCCCCCTTTCCCTTCCCTTTCTTCTTCCCTTTCTCCTTTCCCCCTTCTACTTCTGCATCGTCCTTATATCTACATGGACTGATGCATAAACACCTAGAATCAGATTAGGATCAGAATATAAACTATTACAAAGCTATATGGCTCCTCCCGATGTTTGTGAGGATCTCTATGTAAGGACAAACAGCCCTTGTTTGGATCTATTAATCCATTTATGGCTAGACTTTCTCCTTATTGTCTTAGAATCAGGTTCCCAACAGGTAGAAGATATAAGCAAAATCTAATGTCTATGCAACATTTGTGCATTGTATCTAAATTTCTCACTTTTTTTTTTTTATCTTTTTAATTAGCTTTTGTCAAACGTGATCTCACCAGGAACATACTTTGCAATGTGAGTTCAACTGAGCATTTCAGGAATCCTTGATCTATTTCAAGATCTGTGTTTATTCAACAGGATAAAAATGAAATTCTAGCCTAAGGTCAATCTCATACCATTCCCTTTTGATTTTGGTTGGGAAAGCTAGAATCAATCATTGCAGTAAAACCTTCAGTTTAAACTTTCCTTCCCTCTGCTGTTCCATTTACTACTGGCTTGACTGCACATTTGCTACAGAGCAGCATTTAGTGAATAAGAGACAGATCACTGAGCTGTGGGCAAAGTGTATCATGTTTGTTCTGTTTCTCTCTTTTTTTCTAGCTGCTCACATTACATTAGCAATGGAACTATTTTCATTCTTTCTCATGTATACATATATTGGCATGTAGTGATGCCTACCCTCAAAATCATTTCTAAATAGAGACAATTAGACAGAATTTAGGGTGAAATTGGTCAAGGTAGAGATGGCTGGCACAACTCTGCATTTACTGGGAGGGCTAACAAAGTTCCCCAGCAGTATTATATGCAATAAATCAGAATTTGCCAAGAGTTTATTGCTGGGGAAAAAAATAAATAAAAAAAATCCCTGTACTGATAAGGTAAGATGGATGTTTTAGTGAGAAACAGTGGCGCCAAAAACTTCATTCACAGATTATTCTAGGGTGAGATTATACATACGATGCCTTCTCCGCAAGTAATGATCTGAAATAACATAGATTAGCTTAATAAGAATTGTAGAGTTCTTTATTTAGTAGATACGTGTGTTGCTCCGAAATTAATGCCTCCTATTTTATTATGTTAGCCCAGAACATCAGAGGCGGATGTTGGTGATATGGCAGTAGAGGCCAAACCTTCTCACCAGTATTCTGTTACATTTTGTTGCCGTGTGACAGATGGCAGCAGAGGCAGCAGTCTGACACAATGGCATCTGACATGAAAGCGTGTATGAAGCAAAGATGTGCCACTGAATTCCTCCATGCAGCAAAAATTGCAACCAATGATATTCATGGATGCTTTGTTGAATGTTTCTGGAGACCAAGCAGTGGATGTGAGCACAGTGAGGTGGTGGGTGGTGCGTTTCAGCGGTGGTGATAGTGACATGAAAGACAAGCCATATTCCAGACAGCCATGCACAACTGTGTATGAACACCATGAAATGAAGAGCGTCTCAATCACCTCATCCATGTGAATCTGCTAATGGTGGTGACTATGTTGAAAAAGCGTTTTCTAGCTGAGATTTTTCACTAAGAAATAGTGCTATTGTGCTCTTTGTACCTGTTGCGATTTCGATGGAAATAAATAGGAGGCATTACTTTTGGAGTGACCTACATATATATACATATGTATGTATATAATTTAAAGAAATGGCTTTGCCTGTCCTATGTTTGTTTGATGACAATTTTGTGCTGTGAAAGTATTTACGGAGTGAAAGCCATAGGGTAACCAGCAACATTTCAAGCGCCGTGCCTGGCAGGCAAGACAATCCCAAGACAATTTTTTGTCTTCTGGCTTCCTGCTAGAGTCGTTCAAGAACTTGAAAAGAGAAACTTCATCAATACTTGTGCTATTTCAGCCCACCAACAGCTGTATGACACCAAATTTTCAAGTATCTAGTTAAAAATGATCTAATACTTCTTGTTGTGGTTGTTTTTGTGTAAGAAGTCCAGACGAAGACCTCAAAGCATTAAGGATTAGAGCATTAGAATCTTGACTAGTAAGACTGGAGAGGTAGAAACTGTTATTACACCAGGGGTAGCTTTATAAGAAAGAAGTAAATCAATGGACATCAGGATCATTGAATTGCATGGAAATGTAAGAACAAAATGACTCGTCAGAATTTGACCAGAATTTGTCTTTAGTAAGGCCTATTGTACAAGCGTAGAACTAAAATCATTGGCACCACAGTGTTTCATATTACTCCAAGAATGTAGCTTGACATTACTAAAATGAGATATAATTTTTTTCTTAATTTTGCTACTGACAAAACTTCATGTCATGTTGGAAACAGGTGAGGCTTAGATTTGCTTGAGCCCGTTCAGCAGCTTTCTTTCTGTAACACTGTGAATGTGGTTCCCATTTACACAATGCAGTTGCATGTATGTACTGTTGTCATATCTCCTTTCTTTCTCACTGCTATTCAAAATTTGTTTCTTTCCATGTTGTTAGTGCTCTGCAAGTGTTCTTATTTGTACAGATGAAATATATCTCCTATATGTACTCATGTACATTTTGGTGTTTCATGGGAATACATTTAAGCACACAGCTGTCTTGTTTATCCAAGAGTGTAAGCAGCAATCCCTCATCTAAAAAATGATGGCAGATCTGATAATGTTTATTATGAAGCTTCGGGTTTGAAAGCAAAAACTGAAATTCTGACAATGGCAGCTGCTATAATTTCACCCCATGACAAGTTTCTTATTCTGTGAATGAAAATACAAAAATTCTAAAAATGTTATATTTTGAAGGACTTTGTGGAGAGCTGGTGATGCTGTCAGACCATCAGACCTTTCAAATACATTGCCCATACTGTACTACACAAAATGTAATGCTAGTGTATTTTGTGGGTACAAAGGTACAAATGAATTCCTAAAATATTCCTCATTGTAACCTGTAGTAATTTTTTTTTTTTACTTACATATATTCTAAAGTGTTTTCTTTTACTACTATTACAAATAGAAGTATTTTCTCCATATAAATTTATGTGATACCAGAGGAAATTGGTACTTAATTTAGTTTTATTAAATGTAATACACATGTCCCTAAGTTTATTTATAAAGCCACAAATGGTTGATCAGAAACTTAGAGCCTCTTATAGGTAAGAAGTTAAAAAGTAAGTGCTTTATTTTTATCTGTGGCCTCTCAAATGCTTTTCTCTAGAATGCTTTATAATAGCTTTAATTTTGGTATGCAAATTTTGTGCATGTTCCTGATATTTTCTGTATGCTGATCTTTACAGGAGGCACCTGACTTAAAAGTATATGCAGAGTAATGACTTAGAGTCATAGAATCATAGACCCAGTCTTGAAGACTTTAATTTGCCCTTGTACAGTAAATAATTTAGGCACACTTTGGCTGATGCTTGATATACTTCAGGTGGGTTTGAAGGCCTGATGTTTTTGGGAATGGATTATTCTTAATGTTATTTATTTTGTTTCGAAAATACGTGACCTGCTTTTATGTCAGCAGTACAAATTAAAGTGATGTTTCTCAGATATGCCAGAAGGGATTGGGGGAGGCAAGACTTTAGTCATGTATTGCTAATAAGTTGTTTATAATATTTCTGTCAAAATTAAATGCAGCAAACCATCAAATGACATTAAAGATAACTTATAGAACGAAGAATTTGCCCCCTCCCCCCACAAAAAAGTGTTATGTGCTCATGTATGCACTAGAGGGCAATGCAACTACTACAATTTTGACAGGATATCCCAACATTTTTTTCTCTCTGTCCTTCCCTGCAACGTTTTGGTAAACCTTCATACGGTACAGAAAAGATAAATTAAAATATACCTGAGCAGGATTGTTTTAGAAACACTTGGAACATACCTGTTTGTTAATAGATATGAATTGCTGGCAGCTCTTATCCAGCTTAATGGAATGGATTGTTTAATGAATTCTGCAGATAAAAAAAAATAACAAAACCATGAGCTAAACTCTTTTATCTGCTTCAGCACCTTAGGGAAAAAAGGGAAATAACTCAGAATCATTGTGAATAATCTGGTAGATATATTATTTTACATTTAAATGAAAATACCTAGTGTGTCAGAAGTAAAAGTGCTTTCAAATTGTTGTAGACATCTAGCCTGAAATGTCAAGCAACGATATTTGAGGTAATTAAAATAAACAGGTTGCCAGGCCAATTTCTTGATGCCATTCACTTTTACAGTGTACTCAGCACTTAGATGCTTTGAGTCCAAAGTACCATTGACTAATACCTAAGCTAGTTACTGTTGGCACATGAGCTCTTGACGTATATGACTGAAGGGCAGCTAGATCCCTTCTGACTTTGGGCAATATTCCAGGGAGATCAAGAGAATATGGAGAAGTATTAGAACTCGACTTTTCTCCACCCTGCATCTCTGCACCCCAGAAATTCACGTGCAAAACTTAAAAGAATAAATTTATAAACATAAGGCACCAGAAATAAAAACATCGTCTAGTTCTCTTTCCTGCAGTGACAAGAGATATATATTCTAGATGGTAGACAGAACTGCCTTGGAGATAAATCATTTGATTTCAACATCTCAGCAGTAGATAATAGATTCCCCTCAGAACCACATAATTAAAAAATGACTTTCCTGCTAGCGTGCCAGCTCAGCACTGCCATTGCCCCAGGATTCTGGGGACGTGGAAGCCCTGCAGGGCACAACAAAAAGAAAATCTTACATTATTCAGGGGACACTGTGAGGCTGTGTTAACAAAGATAAAGATCTTTTGAGAGGGGGGGACACAAATGACATAACTCTTTCCTACTTTTTTGAAAAGGGACAAAGCTAAGGAGATCTGTTCATTGAAAAGCACACTGAATGAGAGGAAGCATATGCAGATTGGCAATAGAAATTAAGATCTTAATTTCCATCAGAGTTTATAGAGAAAGAACTTGGCATGAATCTGAAACACTCTCAAGTGAAGGACTCGTTTTGATGAGATCTTTCCTATACAACAATCTTATTTGTGAGTAATGACTATCATTGCTGTCCTTTAACTATCAACAAAGCAATAATTTTATTGTAGCTAAACTTAGTTGTTTTTAATACTCCTAATGAACAAAATTTGCCATTAACGTGATACGCTGTGATTATATTAGTATTTCCTAAATATAATTGGCCTAGCAGCTTTTCCTAGTACACCAAGGGGGAAATTCTGGACTTTCAGACTGTTTGGTGTCAAGCTTTCTCAGATGCACACTGCTTACATAGGTTTCAGGAGTTAAAAAGAAGGTTTTATGATTCTAACTAAGACAACAAACTTAATCAGGAAATGTCCATGAATTTTAAAAAGCGTGCTGTCGAGAAAGGCGGTGTACTCAATGAGAGCTCTGAAAGAATAATTGAAGCTCCATGTGAGCAGTGGGCTGGACATCTAAGTAAACTTGAGACCTTGAAGTGTCAAACTGCAGAGTCATAAGGCAGAACACTCTGACTGCATTGTTTTGCTTGAGTAAGTTTAGAGTGAATGAACAAACAAAAAGCCTAGGATCTCCTTATATCTGTTTTGTACACTTTAAACTTTTCTTCTCTAATAAAGCCACTTCTGCATCTCCTGCATGACATTCAAAATGAAAAGAAGCCAAGAAAATATCCTCTGTGATTTTGTCGTTGCTATTTCAAATGCTGGTAACAATTGGCATTCACTACTAAGTATATTGCTAGCATAAACTGCTAAATTGTCATCAGTGTTGTTATTGTTATTACTGACATCTGTCTAGAGCTTCTCATCTTGAGAAATTATTTTGGGTAGATCTACTCTATAGCCTAACAAAACCCCTGAGCCTGCTCTGCCTTCTGCCTCTGAGGAACGCTTTTGTGAGCAGCCCCATGGGGACTCCTTCCTGAGTAAAAGAAGCAGAAAGATGACAATTACAATGTAACTGGTTTATAGTGTGATGAATGTGAGCAACAGTTCATTTTCCTATGAAATATTGCCTCTGCTGTGCCTGAGTTTTGCCATTGCTGAGGCAAATACAGCAACAATGAAATGTTCTAGATTTTCAGTACTGAATAGGTATTTTATATGAGTTAGGTGTTAAACCCAGTGTAAAGAAGGGATGAGGATTTGCTTTGTCCACTAGGAATTGAAATGAATAATTTAAAGTAAGCAAAAAGTATTCACTCCAACTTGAACAGAAGTGAAGGTCTCTATCACTGTGAAATCTAGAAATTGGAATTTTGAGTGGTAAAACAGAGACATCCTCCTAACAATGAAGGGAAAACTACAAGGTTAACTTTGTGACGATGTCTTGGGTGACTAGAATACTACCCAACCATTGCTCTGAAACACAGTAGCTGATGCTGAGGTATCCAAGTATGTATGTATATATGAAAACACATAAACATATATACATATTTGTAGATATACATAAACCTTGTTTGTTCAGGTAGCAGTGGACTTCAGTCCTAGTATTCTGTGATCCAGTTTTTCTTGAATCTGATGAGATCTGTTACTTCTAAGAGAAAGGAGCATAAAATGGGTGAAAGAGGAGTAAAGGACTAAGTAATGATAACTTTGAGCTGATAACATATTTCATCTAGACCACATATAAATAAATCAAAAAACCAAAAAAAAAAAAAATTACTAGAGGAGAAAACACAACTCCTGAGAAACAAAACATATGTATGTATTTAAAAGCTGTGGACATAGGCAAAAACTGTTTCTGGACCTTGAGGCAGGGCAAAACTTAAAGCAGAGGAGAGAGCTGGAAACTTTACAGTGGAACAGAAAACTCACAACCACTGCAACTGAAGAAAACACAGGAAGCTAGTGAAAAGAGGACTATGGGAAAGAGGATAATAAGTACTACTACTGCATTTTTCCTATTCTAGTATAGGTAATAGAATTGTTATTAGAATCATAGAATCACAGAACAGCTTAGGTTGGAAAGGACCTTAAAAATCATCCACCTCCAACTCCTGTGCCGTGGGCAGGATTGCCACCCATCAGACTGCCCAGAAATCCATTCAGACTGGCCTTGAAGACCTCTCAGGATGGGGCATCCACAACTTCTTTGGGCAACCTGTTCCAATGCCTCACCACCCTCTGAGTAAAAATTCTTCCTAACATCTAACCTAGATCTCCCCTCTTTCAATTTAAAGCCATTCCCTCTTGTCCTATCACTATCTGCCTGTGTAAAATGTTAGTCCCCTCCTGCTTGTAAGCTTCCTTCAAGTTCTGGAAGGCTGCAATGAGGTCTCCATGGAGCCTTCTCTTCTCCAAGCTGAACAAACCCAGCTCCCACAACCTTTCCTCATAGGACAGGTGCTCTTATGATCATCTCTGTGGCCCTCCTCTGGATCCACTCTAACAGCTCTGCATCCTTCTTGTGCTGAGGGCCCCAGGCCTGGATGCAGCAGTCCAGGTGGGGCCTTACAAGGACACAATTATTAGGAACCTAAGGAACAGGAGACTGATGAAAAAAGGAGGTGGAAAGAAAGATATAGAAAGCAAAATTTCTAAAATGCTAGGACCTTTAATTAGCGGTACAACAGCTTAAGAATTCTTTGGGAAATTCTTTACTCCCACACCTGCCACTTGTGATTTCTGACAGAGATAAGGGGGAAAAAGGTATTTGCATAAGAGGAAATAAATATGTACGGAGCTGATCAGGAATGCATCAGAAGAAGAAAGTTAATCAATTACAATTAATGACAGTGAGATGTAAAAACTTTACAGTCATCTGGGAACTTTCTCAGAGCTAAAAGCATCAGAAGAACTTCCAACCCGATAGCAATGAAAGAAAACTTACTGCCAACCTGTGAGCTGGACCAGACTAAATCATAAGTCCTGAGAAGAACTTAGAAAACTCTGTTTCAGACAGCATACCTTAAAACACTCCCAAACAAGAACTTGCGTGTCCTGCTGCTACTACTATAATCTATATAAGCGATGACAAAACAATTCAAAAACAAAGTGAATCACCTCTTTTGTGTAGTTCAAGCACTCAATTTCTTCTTTTCTCCCAGCACAACTCCTCTGTCACTAAGATGAAGTCTCTGCAATAGCTTAGCATTGTCTAGTATTTTTGAAGGCTGTAATTCAGAGCGAAACTAATGATTTTCACCTGTGCAGCAGGTCTTCACCAAGAATGCCCTCAGTTTAAGTGAACTCATGGTTAGGCAAAGGATGGGAAAGATGGTTCAGCAAGATTTTAAGTGACAGCTAATGAAAAGGAATAGAAGGCCTTTTCTGAGCTATCACCTCTGTGATTGTTTGCTCCCCACTGCCTCCTTTCTTCCTCTGGCCTGGTAGTTACACAAGACCTTAGGCAGATAATGAGGCCCATGGCCTTGCTCACAATACAGTCTCAAACTGGATGTTCAAAGAACTGATAGCAGACACCTAGTTCAAGCGCTGAGGGCCAACTGAGCATGGGCCAAACCAGGCAATCAACTTATAAATAGCGAGCAGCCCAAGAGTCTCTTGAGCTCTCCTGTATGACAGCTGGTTGCATGACAGGATCTTCCCTTCTGTAGGGATACCTCTTGAGGTTATGCCTACTGCAGAGATCTCTTACACGTTGCTGCTGAGACTCCATGCTGATACAGGATCTTGGTGACTGATTGTGTAAGTTTTCTTAGCTTTGCTAAGATTACATCTTTGATTGTGTACATATAACTCCTTAGAGATAAACTATTAACTGAGTCAGGGACTAGGACTGGATCCAACTGCGTCTAGACTCCTCTGAGAAGTCTATAAAGTAAGGGGGAGTCCACTCTGAACCTTGTGACTGGATGGGTGTATTGTACCCTACCCTCAATGCAGTAAATAATCAAGTACACCTTGCTCTCTTGGATTTTGTTTCATTGCTGTCTTATTTATAATCAAGCTATGTTAAATCACTATATTAAATAAATGCATTCCTGCTTCTCTCTTAAGAGTGAAGTGCATCATTTCCGTCTGCAACAACCTCAGAGTTGCCACTTCTGTCTGACAAATTCTTTCCAGTTCTTGAAACAAATATCAGATGTAAAATTACAGATGCACGTGGGCTTTACTGCCAAGCAAATGCAAGGCCTCATCACTGTGCATGGTCACTTTAGTTAGTCAAAGCAGTGACTCGTGTATTTCAGGTGGATGTAAATATATACATGTATGCAGTTAAGTATAACCTCTTCTTGGATGCACTGGAACTCTCAATGGCATCTCTGATCTATTTGAATTCACCTGTGCTATTGGCCAACAACATCTCAGACTTTCTAGCATATCTGAGCACATTTTGGAATGCTCATCTCTTTCAGTTGTACCAAATCTGACTTGCTTAAAATCTTTTAATGGGAGAATACTTCTTCTGAAACTTGAAACTATTTTGGTGCTGAGCTCTTTTAGATTTGTCTGCATAGCTACTATGTATTTCTTACTTTTGTTTTATGTAAAACAATATGGTATCTACAGCTCTCAGTTAAGGGGCATTCATCAGTTACTGACTCCTACTGCCTGTTTTGTAGTAAGGGAAAACAGGAAAATCACCAGCTGACAAGAAATAGTCCCATTTATAAATAGAAGAGACCACTGCTACCAGCTTCCGATGTATTTGTGTGTTGCCTTAGAAACACTTAAATTTGTTATAGAAAGTAGTCTGAGCAATATTCCTTGAAGAAAATCACTGACAAATGAGAATGCACCCTAAAATAGCAGTCACTTTTCTTGAGTTGCCTTGCACAGCAAACTACTTAACCATGATGTCCAATCAGACTCTGTTCTGTCTCATTTATATGGACAGTTTTCCACTGGCAACAGCAAAATTAAAAGGCCCTAGCATATTATGCCTGATCTATGCCTGGCTGAAACTTGCTAAGAAGTTTTCACCTGTTCTTTCAGAGTACTGTGGAGGACCATGTTTCCTTACAGTCTCTGTAATGGGAAAAAGACCTAATCATAGCCCATAGATAAAGCTTAGTTCAATTATATCAGTGTCATTAACACCCTACATTTTTAGATGCAAAACTATCTAGTAACTGCAGATGTTCTGCCAAGAGCACATGGTGTACTTGACATAAACAGTTGACTGAGAACAAGCAATAGCAACAGTAAGTGTGAGACTGATAAAAGCTGTATCACAAAGCATATGAATTGAGCTGGAAAAAGAAACCAGGGAGAACAAAGTACTACAAGATGTAGCTGAAAGAGATAAAACAGCTCTTCCCACCTGCATAGTCCCAGGAGAGAAAAAGGATGTTGGGCAAGGGGAAGTGAGAAGGCTGATAGAAGGATAGTGAGCTGGATAACAAAGGTTACAAATTCTGGTAAAATGGTGAAGAATTAGTGAAAAAAATAACAAATTAGAATTCTGTGAAAGAAGCCAGTGAAGTCATCTAAATTTTGCTCACAGCACACTGTACTGAAGAGACAGGAAACTGGTCTGTGATTCTGTCTACATCCTACAGTTTTGAGACCAAACTGCTTAACTCTATGACATGATGTAGCTAAATTCCCTCCTAGGAGGTATTCTGACTGCCATAGCTATTCTGCATAGCCACAACACAGATGCCCTGTAATCTTGATAGATAATCGGATAATTTGGATCTCAAAACACAACTTGTACTTTTCTGTCCTGTGTCTTCTGTGTTTCCCAGAGCAGTGTGAAACCTCGTGGATAGATAGAGATATCAGGTATGTGGAGATGGCAATTAATCTATCCAATAGTTGCATATGCTCTATCATAATTTCCCAGAATGCTCCAACATGTGAAGCAAAAGAAAATATTACTGATTATCATCATATGTTAAGCTGCTATGAACCAAGGGACAGAATATGAAAATAAGCTAGTAGGGCTACCAACCTCTGGACAAGGCTAGTTTTTTTTTTTTTTTTTTTTTAAACCGAAATAAAGCAAGTTTAGTTGCAGTGAGAAAAGAAAAAAGTACCTGAAGCCCTAAGGCTAATTGCTAGTTGTAAAGTGCAGTCTGCTTCCCTCACCATACTGAGACGCACTTCAGATTTATTACTCGCTGTGTTGCTTTAGGGGCAGATTTGTGAAAGGGGCAAGAGCTTGAAATAATTCACAAAATAGACACTCAGTCATTTAACCAGCTAGTTCAAATGGAAGCAGTAATCTGATTAAAGGGGAGCTGCTGATACAATGAATGACTTCCATGAAAAGCCAAATTGAAATGGCTCGGGAAGAAGTGGAGGAGGGGGAAAAAGGAAGCTGAAGGTAGAAGGCAAGATCATTGCAACGTACGCTAGAAAGGGTGGCAGAACAATCTATCACAGACTGCAAAGGTAGCAGAACTTCTGGAGGAGAATGAGAAGCAGTATAATATGGCTGAAACTATTCAGATATTTATTGATCAAATGATATCAACAAATGATGTTATGGATAACTCCCACAAGAGATGGCAAGTCTTATGTAACTGTAATAATAATACGTACATACTACAGTTATCTTACACTGTATTTTTTTTAATTGTCTATGAAAATCCTTTTCTCACTCATTTGAAATATTCATGCTTATATGATATGAAATAATATCATGAAAGACAGAAAAACACAATTTTTCCTATTTTCCTCTCTCACCTTTTCTTCCTTTTTCTGTTTTGTACGATCTGCAATACTCAACAAGTAGTTAGCATAAGAATGCCTCATGAAACTCCAGTGGGTGACTCAGTCTCTGATTGCTGCTGCAGAGCATGCAATGACTCTTCAAAATCACCTCCAGCAAGGGCCGGTCTGGCATCTTTCTGCTACAGGAGCCTTCCTGACCATCAGGAGCACCCCTGCTGTACTTACTGGATTTACAGCCCACAGCCAAACAATTTGGCTTTCATACCTGAATGATGATAATACGTAATTGTAAGCTTCCTCTTTCTCTTGCTCTTTTGTTCTTTATGCATACATAAACATACAAATATATGTGCTTGTTTGTGTATTTTTCTACAGACACAGATATATATACATTCCCTATGTGTGTTAAATAAACAATGTAAGCTGCCTCTTGTATGTGGGTATTTTTAAAATAACTAGGACAGAACATAGATATGCTTTATCTCTTTGCTTTTGTGATTTTTGGTATCTCTTCCACTGAATTTATACAATTGCTAGTCACCTACGCGTCTGCTAATACTGATTGAGAAACATATCAGTTCTATGCTTTGTTTTGTATGTTATCAGAGGTAAACTTGTTACTGCTTGTTTTACTTAGCTTTAAGAAAAGATTTGCTCATCATTCTGACTTCTGATATGATGTAGGAAGTAAAAAGAATGTGGCAGAAAATAGACCTGACAAGTTATTGTTCCCTGAAATAACAACCTTCATATGCAGTGAACAGTGATCTTTAAAAAACACCATTTAGGCAAATAATATCTTTTGAAAAATGTGAGATTTCTAAGACCTTTGATTCTGCTTTTTCTTTTTTTTTTTTCATTTTTAGTGAGATTAGAACAATACATTTGATAGTTTTGTGAAGTGAATCCACCTGCAGAGTCTGACCTAGAATTCAGACAGTCCTGTATTCACTGCTGGTAACAGCAAATTGGGGTAGAAGACAGGAACTAATTTCTTAACATCCTGTCTGTACATTCTCTGTATTTTATGAAACATGCATGTTCTTTTTACAGTGCCTTATAAATCTTGTAAATTCACCATTAAATGAAGTGAGATTGTATATTGACCTCTGACACATCAAGGATTGCCTGCATTCAGGTTACGCATAAATATTGGAGAGATAGAACAAGAATGTGTCTCAGTATTTGCATGTTGAAGGAAGGTGAGGGACAGAGCTGCTGTTGTCCAACTTACAGTAAACCTTCCCTACCAAGTTAAACAACTTTGAACTTTTATTTTTTTGTGTAATTATGTGCAGCATGAAGATGAACCTATTTATTGAACAAAAAAGTAGTGTAGAATTCAGATAGAAGTTGTTTGATTTGTTTGTTTTTGTTTGTTTGTGTCACACTAGAGGCAAGTTAAATCTATCTGTATGTTATTAAACTGTTGTAGCTCCTCTGTTAATTGCATTCTCAATGGAAAGTGAAAAAGTTACTCCCATTCACTTAAGATACTTCTGTCTTTCTTCCACAACCCAGCTGCATTTAGACTCAGCTAAATTTAGTAAACAACTTATGTTTAGTTTTCTTCTTCACTTATTTTTACTGACGTAACTGATTTGGCAATTTCAGGCCTTCCTTTCTTGAGGCACCTGAATGCTACTTCAAATGCAGTGACAATGCATAATCAGATAGGGCTTTTAAGAGCTTGATAAGGTTGTCAATTCTTCATGCAAATGAGAACTTCTCTATTATTACTAACATGCTACTTTTGGCCTATATTTGCAGAGAAAATTCTAGGAATTTGAGGAAATGACTGGATTACAATTGAGGAGTGAACCTAAGAAAAAAGATTCAGAGACAAAATGGCTTAGCAGTATAGCAACTTTAGTTTTACTGGTCTCAAGGATATCTGTTAGCTAGGAGTTTTGCTTATCTTTTGACACTTCGATCCAAAGAAAGGTGGGGATCTCCATTACATGAATATTAATGAGGAACAAATTAATTGAACTTGATAGTTGCATGCATCGGCATAAAATATTTCAGAGTAGAAGGGATTAGGGAACTATTCTCTTTTTACAATAGCACAGTGGGCTTCACTGGTGAATCATGGTTTACCATGAAATCAGTGAGAGGAGGAGCAGGCTTTGGATTTATTCAACAGATTTGGAGGGATACATTTTCTGAGAAGAAACCAACATTCACAAAGCTGATCCTTTGCTTGAGTTTAAGAGAAAATGTTTGTTTCTCCATTTTTTCAGATAACTTGCTCTCTCAAAACAGTATGTTTTCTGAGGATGTAATGAGGCAGCAAGAGAACATACAGCATGCTGGTGTCTTTTGGATTTTCTGATTTTTACTTGTTTTTATCCCACAAGAGTGACAGTTGTAATATATTGTTTAAGAAGTGTGATGCCTCTAGGAGAGGTCTCTTAAGGTGCTGAGAGCCCTCTCTGATGTCATCAAGGTACACAAAGATTGCTATTTTATCTAAAGACCAGTGACATTATAGCGACAACTGAGTCATATTTCTGAGGCAGTTTTAGTGTTTTGAAATGAATTAAGGTAATTTTATATTCTTGCTGCTCTTACTATTTCAAAATAGACCTTGGTAACTAACCTTGTAACTCATCCATTTGCGTTGCAATACGATCATTCGGAAAGGACAGGGAGAGAATAAAATTACTTCCATATGATCTTACATCAGTCCATCACTAGTGGAAAATGTGCCTTCATCATTCACAATTTGTAATCATTTGCAGAAAACTCCAAGCTTGAGCTGTATGCACTCAGATCCTGCAATGTTTCTCTTTCTTTACATGGGCTCCCTTCTGTCTTGCTAAATCACTGACTTCTTGACAGTCCCTTAGCACATAAGAGGGTGGCCATAGCAGCCACTCAGTCCAGCAGTGACTGATTAGAGCTTTTCCTTTGGTTTTCACCTGTAGTCATTCTTACAGGTTTCAACAGCAGGTGAAACTTGTAGCTAGCCAGAATATGAGTAATAACACAGAAATGATCACTGTTAAGCTATTCATCTGTATGAAAAAGCTGAAGGAGCTTTATATGGATATGTTTGCATATGCTTAGACATAGTCTTCAGTACAGTCTTGTGTGCTGAACATCTAATTTAAAATCAGTTTTCAATCACAGAACGTGGTCAAAATAAGAATGACTTTTCTTGTTCTATTTATACATGTTTATTTTATTCTCTTCTCTATTTCTTAAATAAATGGTGCACTTAAGCATAATCCTACAGTGACAGAAGGTTTGTTGAGAAAGAGAAAACCACTGTACTGTGCAGTCCTGCAGACCTTATTCCAAGCCATTTCAGTGTAGAATCGGGATATGATATGGGCAGTGATATATTCTTAAGTCAGGATAATTTTCACCTGCACATTAAGTGCTTACAGTGTACACAGGGTGATTTCACCTGTAGGATAATTTGTGAATTATAGTAGAAACCTCCAGAAAATAACTATAAAACCTATGAGTCAAGATTCAAATCAAGATTCATGGGCTGGTTTAAAAGCTCTTTAGACTCATTCTGTAACATTCTATTACAGTCTTTGAACCCTTTTCATATATGATATTTCAATAGGTTATGTTTGTCCTCTAGTTTTAAAAATATGAATTTCTTATGTGAACAGATTCAGATCCTACTGAAAACAATCCTAACTGATGTTAATCATACTAATAAATTAATTTAGCACTGCTGTTTCCCAGCATCCTTTTCTGTTTTGCCCTTACAGACGAAAGGTGAGTTGTGTTTCTGACCTCCATAAGCAGAACCAGAATAGATCCCTCAGCCTACATTTATTCTTAAGCAAACTGTTCCAGTGAGAAGCCTTGAACCTGGGCTGCTTCTATATCTCATAGCCCTGATGGGCATGTTGACTGACTAAAAGCAAGTTGCCTACACAACCTTATTTTACTATCGTCATATAATGTAGTGGTTCTTTCAGGATATTACTGGGATATAAGTTGCCTAGAAGAGATGAATCCAGCACAGCAGGCTTCCTGCAACAGTACTGCAGAAAACCTTGCATTTGATTTCAGAGCTAATGTTTTTCTCCTGGGCATTCTCTGTGAATCATATTATACTAAACTCAATTGCAATCATAAGGAGTAACAATGTAGGATCATTCTCAAGCATGATGTTTGAAAGACCAAGAAGTTATAATTCAATGGAGTCCAAAATGCATGTAACTTACATATTGTATTTTTATGTATTTATGTTGAAAATGATGGGTGCTTTATGTCTGTCTGTCTGTCTGTGAATCCTCACACTATCATTTCTTCCTGTATACTTTGAAGGATGAGAGAGTAAATGCTAACTCATTAAGTAATGCAAAGCTGATTATCATACACAACTGGGGAAATATTGAGCCATAGTCTGAGAAATGGTCCTTTAAACTACAAAGTTACTACAAAGTGATTTGAAAAGTGTAGGATTTTTTTATTTTGCAAGCAGAGAAGTCTCTCACATCTAGTTTATAAAACAGGCATCCTATTAGTTGGGAACCTGCTCTAATTTACTGTTGTCAAAATCATAGACAACAGTTTGATCTGCTGTAAATGAGATACAGATGGTTGCAGAATTGAGTTTGAATTTAGTAAATGTTAGCTGCCATTTTCCCGTTTCATTCACTGATGGACTTGTTTTGCTCCAGTTACTACTCAACAGTCCTTGATTTTTCTGCTATGAGTTTTGTCAGTATGAGGAAATCCACAGCAAAACAGTAATCAACATATAATACTGCAGGTTGTTTTCTTTTAACATATCTTAACTTGAAAGGTAATTAAGAAATCACTAATTTTTAAATTAACTGCTTTTTGTGTGTTTGTTTGTTTGTTTTTACACTGAATAACTTTAGATATCAACTGGCAGAGAAGATATTCTCTCAAGTTTAATAATAATACATTGTATTTACATCTGTTTGCTTGTGAAACATTTCAAAGCAGTTCAGAAATAATTTGTCTCAACAGCAAAGGCCTTTAACAAGTAAGAACAGGAGTGGTACCTTGTCAAAATAGTTGAAAATTAATGGATGGATAAGTTCTCCAGCTGAAATTTGATTAGAACATGAAGAAAATTCTGTTACCCTTATACACACTGACAGAGAGTATCCTTAGTTTCAACAGCGAATTGTGACCTAAGTCTTCAGAGTAACTTAAAAATGTACGTTGATATATGCTGATGCTCTTAAAAATAGATCACATGGTTTTCAAAACTGGAAGCAATTTTACTTAGAAGGTGCTATACATCTTGATATGCTTTTATGAAAAGTCACTAATAGTCAAATTCATTTAAGTTATGCATATCACATTCATTAGAATAGAATTGCTAAACCAAACAGTGAATTTGTGTCCACATAGTTCAGATAGATGAGCATAAGTGACCAAAGACAAAGTTTAAGTGTACTTATTTTTATACATTTTGAATACTTGCAAGGCAGTAATCAGTTAAATCTATAGAGCAGAAATCTACAGAAATTATAGGTGATCTTATTTCAAATAAGCATATTTAAGCAAATTATAATCTAGCCATACTGATTTCAGGAAGAAATGAAAGAAACACAAGTAAAACCATAATTTATAAGAAGTTATTTGCACATTTCCTTCTAGAGCATTTGTGTAGTCTTGATTTACAGAGAATTACCAAATATCACTTCCTATTTTTTTGACAGTAAATACTAAAACCTGTCTTGTTCCTTCGCTAATGACTTGTTTTTCTCACAGAGAAATCATGGAAGGATAGAATCATTTAGGTTGGAAAATACATATAAGAGCTGTCAAGTCCACCTAACACTACATGTCCACTGCTAAAACATGTGCCCTAGTGTCTCAAATACCTCCAGAGATGGCTTCTCCATCACTTCCCTGGGCAGCCCATTCCAATGCCTAATCACCCTTTCTGTTAAGGAATTCACCTTGATATCCAGTCTAAATTTCCCCTGTTGCAACTTGAGGCTATTGCCTCATATACTATCACTTGTCACCTAACAAAAGAGACATTTTTTACAATGAGAGTGGTGAAGCACAGGAACAAGTTGCCCAGAGAGGTGGTGGATTCCCTGTCTCTGGAGATATTCCCTGGTCGGGCTGGACCAGGCTCAGAGCAACCTGATCTAGCAGTAGACGTCCTTGTTTGTTGCAGGGGAGTTGGACCAGATGACCTTTAAATTGTCCCTTCCAACAAACATTTCTGTGATTCTAAACAGGAGGAAGACCAACTTTTTACATGCCTGGTAGTAATAGAACAAGAGGGAATGGCTATAAACTACAAGATGGTAGATTTAGATTAGATGTTAGGCAGAAATTTTTTACTCATAGGTTGGTGAGGCACTGGAGCAGATTGCCCAGAGAAATTGTGGATGTCCCATTCCTGGAGGCACTCAAGTCCAGGTTGGATGGGGCCCTGGGCACCATGATCCAGTGGATGGCAAGCCTGTCCATGGCAGAGGGATTGGAGCTAGGTGATCTTTAAGGTCCCTTCCAACCTAAGTCATTCTATGATTCTCCTGGATTTTACTCCATTCACAACAACATTCTAGGCACAGCTATCCAGCCAGCTTTTTACCCAGCAAGAGTACATCTGTATAAGCCATGAGCATCTACTTTGTTTAGGAGAAGGCTATAGAAAAAACTGTCAAATGCCTTGCCCAAGTCCAAGTCAACAACACCTGCAGCCTTTCCCTCATCCACTAAGCAGGTCGTCTTACTTGTTTGCTCTTATACTACCCCATATCCTAATACCAATTACTTTATCCCAAAACATCAACTGTGGAAAGTTAAACTTAATGATTTTTATTTCAGGTTAAGGAAAATAATACTCTGTTAAAACAGCAAACTGTAGATCTCTCAGCCAGTCTCAGCAGCACTTCACATGTGTCCCAGCAGAACATGTGGATTTTTTGACAGTAATGCTAGCCAACCTTACTGCCTGTTGGGAGAAAAAAAATATTTTTCCAAGTATGGCTGCAGTTGCAGGGACTATCCTAATGCCTCAGAGAATCCACAGTAGGCTGTAAGGCTCTGAAGTCTAATAAAGACAATACAGACTGAAATTTTTTTAAACACATAACAAGAGCAACCATCAAGCCTGGAGTCACTACCCTGTAGGGTTAGTGGCATTTCCCTTCCACAAAGTCCATAACAGCAAAGGTTTCAGTCAGAAGTACATGGGAGTATTTTACTCTGAAGAACAGGTTATGTGATCTGGTGTAATAACTCATATGGCATTTACATCTCACCGATTTTATCCAGGAATATCTAAATAATGTTTCCAGCAGCCTTGAGTAGATATTATTTTAGTTTTGATGGTCTGTGTCAGAGCAGGGACCCTGACACTGTTAAAGCGCATAGTACTAGCAGGTTAATAGTGCCAATCTCTGCTTTGGTTATGCAGTCTCCACATGAGCACTAGATTATTTTTTTTTTCTGCAACATTAATTTTGTTTATGATTGAAACCTATATCTCCAGAGAACTTACTTCAACTTCAAGCTTTAAATAACTCTGGTGTTTGAATTTCTGCCATCTCCTCAACTCTGGGGTCAGGAAGGAAATCCAGTAGATGTGAATACTGCTTTCACAGCAACAACATAATGTTAAAAAATATATGAGAAGAGCAAGAATGAGAACAGAATGTTTATATATTCTTTGTTACTACAAGCTTGTGATTAAATGAGGTCTTTAAAAGAGCCAGAGGCTCACCAGACATTTGTTAGATTTCTGACACTAGGGCTTTCCGCTTCTGCCTCACCCTAGCATGGCATCATCTGAAATGCAGTCTGACATGTTCAGTAGCTTAAGTCTTAGCAATTCAGTTATCCACAATGTAGGATCTAGCAGTTCCAGATGATAAAGTGGGAAGAGATCTATACGCCCATAGTTGATTCATAGTTCTCGGTGTTGTGGTCCAATGATTTACAGTGCAGTGTACACATGCAAATTCCGACTCTATTCATTTAGTTTACTGCAGTTTGGTTAGTGGGAATATGTTTTATATTCAAGTATGTAAAAGAATTACTTTCTTTGACTCTGTTGTAGTAAAGCTAACATTAAATTTGAGCATTACTGTTCTCAGATCATTACTGTTCTCAAAGATTATTGTGTCCAGCTAACAGCTCAGTCCTCCATGTATCCCTGAATACTTGTTTAATGAATGCTAGAAATGCATGGGTTCTTGGCTTTGTGCTGATGGTTGTGTATAAAAAAAGTCAGTGGGACTACTCAAAACTTTGCAAGGGGCTTTCATAAACAAGTTGCCGGTACAAGAGTTTACATCCCAGCAGAGTTGATAGACTCAGATTTACTTGCAAGTGCAGTGATTGAGCTGAGTCTCCAAGAAAGTCTGTTCCAATGCAAACTATATGTAAATAGTTCTATAATGATCTTGATTTTATTATTCTTATTTCTAAATAAATCTAAATAAAATAATTTCTAAATAAAATCATGTTTTATCATAATGATTTATGAGATTATTTGTTTTCTCCCCTAACTAGTCCTTAATCTACAGTAATATGTGTAAACTACTGTGTAACTATAGTCAGTGACATTCACAAATTGAGTAGGCAAATATGATAACAACTAATATAAACACAAAATTTATAAACAAGTCTGAAGCCCTTTTAGAAATTTTCACATGGATCATTCTGTCTTCAAGAAAGGAACAAATATATCCATTAATGGATGAAGTTATTTCAGTGGCATTTCACTATACTCAATTCTAAGACAGGTTTTCTTGTTATTTTGCAAAAGCTTTCTTTTATTTCTAGTGACATGGGATAAAGCTACCAAAACTATATCCCTTTGGATTTTTATTAGGGTGTCTAAGAGAGACTGACATACTGAAACTATGTGACCAAAAATTAAAGTGAACATTAGAAATTATTAGATATCTTTTCCAGCTTAATTGTCTTCTGCAATGAATACAGCTGGAATCCATCTGTGACTGTGTTCTGATGTGCTCTTCCTCAAAAGTAAATTTGAACAGAAATTAAATCAATGGCAACATTTGGAACAGCTCTGTCTTCTTTCCATTTGAATTTTGTCATAAAAATTCTGGTACAACTGGTCCTATTACTCAAACAATAAAAGCTATAAATGATACAAGGAAGAATCTGTGGAAATATATTTTAAAATTGGCCTGGAGAAACCAAGCTTTGTGGCTGTAACTAAAATTTGTAAGGAGCTCCTAAAAATGACATTGAAGTCAAATTTAAACTTTTGAATGATAAAATACGTCATCAGTGTAGCTATGAGTAGCTTTATTAGGTGGATGGAAAAGAATATAAAATAAACTGAGCTAAATGCTAGCGTAGAACTACTCTTTAAACATATAGAAGAATCAGTGGCAACTTTGCTTTATGAAGGCAATGATAAGACTGAAATACATAATCCTGTACTCAATGTGGGCAGTATTTTGGCTGTGTGTAAGCAAGAAAATCAGGTAGCAGCATTGCCTGTGCAAGCTTGATAATTCATATCTCTTAAAAATATTTTATTTTATCTACGATTGTCTTCTCCAGATTTTTGGAGAGCTCCAATAATGCTTACTGTATATATTGTAGGAGCATTGTACTTTTAGTTAGCTTGTATTCACATTGGACACAGTAGTATTGACCAAAGAATGAAATCCAAGGAAGCGTATGTATAATGGTGAGAATGACTTAAATGGTAATGAAATGACCATCTTCAGAGCAGTACAACCGCTGTTTAGACTCCACATACTGAGTAGTATCCACTGGCAATAATGCGAAACAAGATTCCTACAGAAGAAGTAAAAGCTTACATTCAAGGCATATGTGCTTCAGTCTCAAACTGAATCCTATCAAAGAAAACTAAACCACAGCAGATGAAGTCTGAGACTAACCAGATGAGTTTGTGGAAGTATCAGAGAAAATAACCTTTCTATTGACAGGACAAGAGAAAAAAATGAGTTTATTTGACAAACCCCTCCTGACAAGTTAATCCTCTGTTGTTCTATCAGATCCCTATAGTTTATTAAAGTCAATGAATGAGAAACCTTCTGTCAACTCCTATGACTTGATATGATAATTGATTTTACAGTAAATTTCAAGACCAGGACATGGAGGTGTCCTGAGTGGATATTTTGCTCAGAGGAGCCTAACACAGCATTTTTGAATTGAGAGAGGCAACAGCCCTTCTGTAAACTTTTCAACAAGACTGCATTTAGCATGAATTTAATTTATTACAGCTATTGCTGTGCAAAAGCAGACTGTGAGCCTAAGTGCATCCTTGATATCCATCCATCAAGGAAATAGTTATACCTGGCATGATCTTTTCCACTGCTTTTTAGCAGGGGATAAATGCTGGGACAGGCTTAAGGGGCAGAAGGAACATGGAACTAATCTGCCGCAGACCAAATTCAAAATCTGACACTTCTAATGTCTAAGCAAATGCCACCTGATAGAAACTGTACTGAAGACATCCAATTCAAATTTGTCCTTGCAATCTAATTGACTTAGTTAGGAAGTTGGTCTGACTGGAATTTTGGAATCTGCAAATTTTGCTGTAGTTATATGCTTTCAATAATACTGTTGATTTAATCGACATCACGGTTAACACATAGGGACTAACATGACCTGAGATTCATCAGGAGACAGACTAAACAGGAAATACTTGGAGGTCTTTAGAAGTTCCTTGGGAGAAGATATATATACATCTTATATACATTTTGTCTTAATTGATCTTTTCATCTGAAGCACCCCAATGTAAATGTGAAGTGTCTTTTGCTGCTTGTGAGGAAAAAAAAAAAAGTCTTGGGAGAGACTGAAGCCTTCAGTTAGGAGTCATTACTATTCAAAGTGCAAATCTCCTCACCTCTATTAGTCACAGAGAATGACATTTTGGCTGCTTCATTTTAGCTAAGCTTTTGTCGGCTCTTGGCAGAGGAAGCATAAAGAAAACAAAGATGCTCTCTCAGCTTTCAAAGAACTCTAACTTTTCCTGAGGCTCAAGCCTATGAGCAAAGTTTACCATAAACTGAGTTCAATGGATGTGATTAAAGCATTTCCCCCTCTATTTCTTTAAACATGTTAATCTGCTGCTTCTGAAGGATCTAATTGAGGATGCTAGTGAGCAACTGGCTCTGCTCAAATTCACTTCACTTTTGAGTTACAATACAGTCTGCTTTTGCTATGTTTGAGACCCCACACACATCTGTCAGTGCTCAATGTAATACCTCTGGCAGTTTCACTTACTCCTCTAGAGCTCAGCCAACACGGCAAGTCTGCAGCTACTGATCCAGTAGTTCCCTCTCCTTCTCCATCTGAATTCTCAGCTACATCACCTGTGAAGAACTGGCTATCTCCTGCTCTGTCTATAGACAGCATCTACATTGGTACTGGGGAGCCCAGAACTGAATACAGTACTCTAGGTGAGGCCTGACCAGGGCAGAGTAGAGAGGGAGGATCACCTCCCTTGACCTGCTGGCCACATTCTTTTTAATGGATCCCAGGATACCGGTGGCCTTCTTGGCTGCAAGGGTAGACTGCTGGCTCATGGCCAACCTGTTGTCCACCAGGACCCCCGGGTCCTTCTCCACAGAACTCCTCTCCAGCAGGTCATCCCCCAACCTGTGCTGATGCATGCAGTTATTCATCATGCATCTTCATTCCTCATTAATACATTTTCCTCTGGAAGGAGAAGTAAAAGTTTCATATCGTAAATATTCATTATTATTTCCACACAAGAATTTATTTAAAAAAAAAAAATGCAATTTCCCTGCCAGATACCAGTAGCCATCACTATAGCTACAGTCAAACTCTTAAGATTCTTTCCTCAACACTGCTCCGCCCCCCTTCAAAAAAAAAAAAATCAGAAAACACCCGTGACTCATCTTAGTCTGTACTCATACTTTTCATTCTGATGTTTAAAATACAACCTTTCTAGATACTTCTACAGGCAAGTTTTCTTCATACGGGACCTTTAAGAACTCTTGGCCACATAAACTGCTGTTACCCAAAAGGAAAAAAAATAGGAAAGGAGGAAAGTGGGCAATGCAATCAAAAGAAATGGGATAACTATTTTTATATTCTTATATCATAAATCAAACAAAATAGAATCAGATCTTGACTGTTGGCCAGTCACAAAGTATCTGGCTTGATGAGGTGCTAGGTGTTAGTGACAGTTCTTACTGAACCTGAAATCATGCTCTAATAGTCAGGGAAATTAGACTATGCTTGCTCTAGTCTACATAAATATGAAACAAATAGCATTATTTCAATGTGAAGAGATCTTATCTCCAAAAAATGAAGTAATCACTTCAGTTTCTGAATCTCTCTGTTAATTCAGCACCATAGTACTGGAAAATAACAAGGAGGGAAAGAAAATCTTTTTTTTTTCTTGAAATCTTCGTGTCATGTCAGAACAAAATTTCCTTTTACAAGCATAGTATTAAAGTTCAAAAATTCTATTAATCAAAACATTTGTTATTTTATATTTGTTATGAGAAATGAGGTTTAATAATGAATTAATACTTTGGCCTGCTTGGTAAACTAGTATATAATCAGCTAGGACTGGAAAATATTTGCAAGAGCTCAAAACATCTATTGCTATTCCATATGCTCCTGACTTGATTTTGTTACCTTAATACTACTGGTAGCTCCTAATTTAGTGTTTTTTGCCTGCTATAATCAGGCCAGTAAAATTGGTTATTTTAGGATTAGAGACGTTGATATGTTTTTAAATAGTATGAAATATGAACTGTTGTTTAATCTGGTGAGTTACTCAGTAGTATTTAAGCATAGTTACCTGCTAATATACTTGAACCCTGAAGTTGTAAGAGTACTTGCCTCCTGAGTTTTCTGTAAAACTTTCTAAACAAATACTGCTTTCCTGAGTCTTAGATAGAAAACAGTAAGATCCACTGAGATAATGCACCCTAGGAAAATAAAGTTTGAAGCAGAAGCAGACGGACTAATGTGAGGTTGTTTTTGTGTGTTTGTGGGTTGTTAGAGTATAATCTGTTCTGTCTCTTCTCAGTAAAATCTCATGCATTTCCCTTAGAGGCTATCAATATATTACATTCGTTTTTGAGAGTTAAATGCTTCTATTTGGTTTTCCACGCATCTCTCTCTCTCTTTTTTTTTTCTCATTTGGCATCCACAGAAGAAGTCCACCCAACTATGTTTTGCATGCACAACTGCACATTTCTGGAAAAAGATGAATATAACATAAACATCCTATATAAAAGGCAATGAAACTGGTGGATTCATCATACACTAGAAATGAAGACATAAATAGAAGCCAGAAACACATTTGGGGATGACTTGACATTTCAGCAAAAGGCACCTCAAGAGGTAGTTAAATTTTAAATTTCTAAGAAGTAATATTACTTAAGTGGTTTACTCTGAATTTGCTTTGTAGTGGGAAAAAAAGCAGTATGTGAAATCCTGGAGCTGACAGTACTGTTACCCTAAAAGTCATTTTTCAGTGTTCCTTACAACCTAAATTAATGAGGAATGTGTATGTTACAAAAATAAGGCACAAAGTATGAAGAGTTATTTTTTTCAACTTATTTTTTTCTAACCTTCAGATTTCTCAGTTGTCAGTGTGCACTGGAGTCACATACTCAACCTTTCTTCTTGTTTCATGTGAATAACTAAAATACCTTTCATTTAGAAAGTTGCACCAAACATCTTCTAGCACACTCATCTGGTGCAGAAAATTCACTGGAAGCTGGTGTGTTGGTACTCTAGATGCTCATGTCTCAGACGACATCAATACTATTTGTAGGTTGCTCTGTAAATCCTAAAGAAAGAAACCTCAGTCCTAAAGCAGAGTCCTTAACTAGTTTTCTTCTTCCTCTGGATTAGTGCTGAAGAGATCACTGTACAATCTTAGTAGTTCAAAACCGGATGCTTCCAGGACTGTATTTATTCCCAGATTGTATTGTCTTGTATAAAGCAATGATACAGTGCGTGTCACATTAAAGACTGCATGCAATTAATGAGTTTGTAGTGATAAAGACATCATAAATAATATTGATGCTTCATGCAATGAAATAATGCTATGAAAACGTTCAAATTTCTGCATTCTAAAGTGGAAGCCAGGATAACTAATGAAGCTTAGTTTGGAGATCAGATCTTCCTAATCAACAACATTAGCCGGATTCAATTTTTCATCCTACTCACTTGTCCAGCCCTTATGCAAATTGATTTGATAGAGAAAAATTGTGGTGGTTAAACAAAATTCTCTCTGCGTATGAAATACATAATGAATAGGCACCCTGGTGAGAGTTGTAACCGTTGCTTTAAGTCTCTATTAAATAAAATTTGAAAGATGGATTAATAAGCATTCTTAATGGCTGGTTGAGAAATCATCCTGCACATAATTAATTTTAGATGTCTCAAACTTATGATCAGAAGAAGGAATGTGTGAATGAACCATGCTGTAAACGTTTGAGTGTCTGAAAGCATGGGAGGAGTTTATGATCTTGCCCAGGGCAAAAATCTTAAGGATTTCCAGTTGATGATTTTCAGGATAACTACATAAAACTCCGTGATCAATAGGTTTTTAAAGCCATTCTTCCTGTGCCATATGGATCTATGTTGAAAGCTGACAGAAACCAGAAAATGCTCAAAAAGGTACAGCAGATCTACAAGGGCTGCTCTGAAAGTAATGTCTCCTACTTTATTATGTTGGTCCACAATACCAGTGGTGGATGTTGTTGGTATCGCAGTAGAGGTTGAACCTTCCCAACAACATTCCATTGCATTTTGTTGCTGCGCGACAGATGGCAGCAGAGGGACAGTCTGACCAAATGGAGTCTGACATGGAAGTGCACATGAGGCAAATATCTAACACTGAATTTCTCCATGTAGAAAAAATTGCTTTCACTGGCATTCGTGGATGCCTGCTGAGTGTTTATGGAGACCAAACAGTGGATGTTAACACAGTGAGGCAGTGGGTCGTGTGTTTCAGTGGTGATAAGAGCAGGTCACCTTCTCTTGTGCAGATATTTATGAGTGTAACATGCAGGCTTTTGTTCATTGTTGGTGAAAATGCATAGCTAATGGTGGTGACTATGTTGAAAAACAGTGTTTTGTAGCTGAGAATTTGCTCTATCAAATAGAGTTATTGCACTCTGTATCTGTTATGGTTTTCATGGAAATAAATAGGAGGCATTACTTTCAGAGCGACCTACATACCATTCAATGATTTTGTTATTGTTCTTTCAGAAAAAAAATAAAAAAGACCTTTTCCATTTAGTTTTCTTGTGCCTCCTTTTATTTTTTTTCCTTTTTCAAGAAAGTTTTTTCTATTTCGTTATAACAGTACTTTTGAAAGGAGAGGTATTCTTAGATACTCCCATTTTGTGCCTTGCACAGGGCTAACATGAATACTGTGTTTCACCTCCAGTAATTCTCAACTTGAATATTCTATCAAGTGGAGCTGGGTGCAAGTATGCTGGTGACAGAAGAAGAAGAGAAGTACTCGGTAGTACCCTGGTCATACAACATGAACTGTGGATCCCATTACATATCTAATTTTGAGCCTTTTTAATCCTCTTTCCCCCATAAAGCTTTCCCTAGAGATAGATGTCCTCCAGACACATAAACACATGGTTCCTTAGTTCAAGTTTGTTACCTACATTGATGAGCAACATATGAAATACTCATCTGATTATATCAGTTCCTTCTTATCTACTGCACTTCTGTACACTTTACCATTTAAATCGTTTGTTCTAATCACTTGAAGAAAATTCAATAGCACAGTGACCCTCGGTTTAAAATTTTTACCATAAAGAACTTCACTCTGGATTTTATCACACGGTCAGTAGCCATGGATATAAGGAGAGCTGAATCAAGAAGAAAAAGAAAATTATATCAAGTGAAGTAGAAGGCACATTTGAACACTGCCTGTGAAGAACAGAGATGGTATTCAGAAGAAGTATTCAGTATTCAGAAGCCTGACAGAGAATGAATGGCATAAAAGTGTTGAAGGGAAAATCAAGAGAGGCTGTGAGGGTAGGAAGAGAAGAGGTTTAGCAGGGAGACTGAGCAGATTTAGAAGAAGGAGAAGCATATGTCAAAGAACTTATTAAAAGTGACAGAAATAATTATGTAAATGAAGTAACGTATGCTCTATGTAATGGCAGTGAAGGTACTACATCATTTATTATCATCATGTTCCCAAAGCCACTAACACAGAGGGTATGCCAATTTTTTTGAAAATACTAGAATGCTCCCAGCTCTAGTAGAGCTTAAGTTTTCATTGAAAACATTTTGAACAGCTCTGATAACAGATAATTGAAGCTGGGTTTTTTATTACAGATATTCAAAGTAATCCTGTTAGAATGACAATTCTCAGAACTAGCGTTGCCTGACCTGCTTTTTTGTAAGCAGAAAATGACATTTATTCCTCCATAACAAACCCTTCAATTTTAAAATGTTACTGACTTGACCATTTATGAATAAAAATAATATCAGCAGAAATGATTGCAGGACTGTATATACAGCACTGAAAACCGCAATTAATGACTTTCTTTCATACAGCATAATTTTTCCTCTGATACACAGTTTTGATTGTGTTCAGTATAATGGGACCAGATTTTAACTGAGTTCTGGGCAATATCAAAACATGAACAAAGACTAAAAGTAATATGACTTCTATCCCAATTTTCTTTCTGGCTGCCCACAGAAAGTAAGTCTCATAGAGTACCTCTTATGTCAGACCTCTGCAATAAGCATTGTTTAATCACGGTCAAGAATATTTCTTTCCAGTATTTGCTTTCCTATTTTTAAAATTTGAAAGTGAAGAAGCATTTCTGTACTACTTAAAGACATTAAGGATAAATAGACATTTTTAAGCTACATGGACTACCTGATATCTCTATGTGAATTTAGGGCAACTCTGACTGAGGTTTCTGTCAAGACTAGATTCGTTGTCTTCAGCGAACATCAAGCTGGGTTCTTCTTGGCACTAACTCGTGTTTGCTGATGCCTAAGACTATGCAGAAAATATGAAATTCTTAGTTTCATTCCTAAACACATTTTAAACACCAGGTTATGTAGAAAAGAGCATAAAAGGGCAAATTCTGTGATTCTCGTGAAACAAAATAATTTCAGCAAATCAGATTTTATGGAAACATGCACTACTCATGTTTCCAATGACAAAACTATGAGAAATATGAAATATTTCTGAAATATAAGGCAATCAAGTTTTGTCTTGAGAAGAAAGCATGTAATTTATATTGCAGGGAGATATTTATATTGCTTGATACGGTAAAAAAAATACTGATTTTTTAAATTATTTCTCTAAATAATTATGGCCTTTCTCTGCTTTGTTCTAGTAAATATATATATGTGAAACTAGACTCTTTTTTAATTTTCTTGATTATATGAACTGCAGATTTCTCAAGAAGAACCTTCATGTGTTGAAAAATTGTTTAACAGAACTTCCCAACATGCTTACCTCTTACAGAACACTATTTCTCAGAAGACTGTTGTGTACTGGAGGTATGCATTTATGCATGCACATTTGACTGCATATAAATAATGATTTTAAAATTACAAGTCTCTTAGTGCATATGCTTCCCATTTTACATCCAAAATGTTGAAATGCTATACAGCTCACATATAGAATCAATATTTTTTTAACTGAAATAAAACCCTAAAATTCTACTTAAAATATATCAAGAAGCTATTACCAATCTGATTGCAGTAACAGTACTTATAGTCCAAATTAATGCTGAAAAACTTCCTTAATATTAGTGTTTTTAAAACAGCTATGAAAGTAAACTTACCAATATTTACCATTTCTAAAATGTCTCTGGATTCTTAGGCTGACAGTACCAGTATTTCTGAAGCACAGAGCTGGTGGATGTCAGCATCCCAACTTAACTTCAAGGGCTATTGCTTGTTATATAGAGACTACGTTTGTAAAAGCTGAAAAGATTAACTCAGCTCGGTCCAGGACAAGTTCAGACAAATCCTATGACCTTACACTCAGACAAGTACAAAGCCTGTGGTCTTTATTATTGATAGTAAAAAGGATGATGAACTACAATAGTACACAGCAGACATATCACTTCCATACCACTATGTCCAATAAGCTTTTTGGCACACTGGCATTAATAAAATTTACACAAGATAACTGCTCTGAAGAGTAACAAATATATTTACAAATAGATAACAAGCTGGATCGGTAACAAGGGCAAATCGTGCCTGACAAACCTAGTGGCCTTCTATGATGGAGTTACAGCAACAGTGGATAAAGGGAGGGCAACTGACATCATCTACCTGGACTTGTGCAAGGTGTTTGACACTGTCCCGCATGACATCCTTGTTGATAAATTGGATAAATATGGGTTTGATGGACGAACCACTCGCTGGATAAGGAGCTGGCTGGATGGCTGGACTCAGAGTGGCGATCAATGGCTCAATGTCTGAATGGAGACCAGTGATGAGTGGTGTTCCTCAGGGATCAGCACTGGGACTGGTACTGTTTAACATCTTTGTCAGCAACATGGACAGTGGGATTGAGTGCAGCCTCAGCAAGTTTGCAGATGATGCCAAGCTGTGTGGTGCAGTCAACACGCCAGAGGGAAGGGATGCCATCCAGAGGGACCTGGACAGGCTTGAGAGGTGGGCCCATGCCAACCTCATGAGGTTCAACAAAGCCAAATGCAAGGTCCTGCACCTGGGTGGGGACAATCCCAAGCACACATACAGGCTGAGCGGAGAATGACTTGAGAGCAGCCCTGAGGAGAAGGATTTGGGGGTGTGTGTTGATGAGAAACTCAACATGAGCCGGCAGTGTGTGTTTGCAGTGCAGAAGGCCAACCACATCCTGGGCTGCCTCAAGAGAAGCGTGGCCAGCAGGTCAAAGAAGGTGATTCTGCCCCTCTACTCTGCTCTCGTGAGACCTCACCTGGAGTATTGTGTCCAGTTCTGGGGCCCCCAACACAAGAAGGATGTGGAGCTGTTGGAGCAGGTCCAGAGGAGGGCCACAAGGATTGGTCAGAGGGCTGGAGCACCTCCCCTACGAGGACAGGCTGAGAGAGTTAGGACTCTTCAGCCTGGAGAAGAGAAGGCTGCAGTGAGATCTGATAGCAGCCTTCCAGTACCTGAAGGGGGCCTACAGGAAAGCTGCGGAGGGACAGGACAAGGGGTAATGGTTATAAACTGGAAGAGAGTAGATTTAGACTAGATCTAAGGAGGAAATTCTTCACAGTGAGGGTGGTGAGACACTGGAACAGGTTGTTCAGAGAAGTTGTGGATGCCCCCTCCCTGGAAGTATTCAAAGCCAGGCTGGATGGGGCTTTGAGCAACCTGGTCTAGTGGGATATGTCCTTGCCCGTGGCAGGGGGCTTGGAACAAGATAATCTCCAAGGTGCCTTCCAACCTGAACCATTCTGTGATTTTATGGATCTCCTATGGAAATGTACTTAACACAAGATAGTTGAAGATTTGAAAGTCTTTGTGTCGTGTCTCAAGAAATAACTGAAATGGGAGTGAATGATCTTTTAACCTGGCAAAGATGCAGACATCTAAATTCATGGCTTTCTGTTATTCTCATTCTCTCTAACAGGGATTCCAGCAGTATATACCTGCTAGACACAGTTCATACTTATTAAATTATGTTAATGGCTGATCAAGAAATCAGTCAATTAAGTATGTTTTTGTACCTTGTTGCTTTCAATGAATAGATTTATATATTTCCATCTAGAAAAATAGTCGGTTTTATGCCTCCTTCTAAGAAAAGGAGTAGCTATAAAAGTAAATCTTTACATAATGTAGTGCATCTTGCAATTTAGAGATTTTATCTTTGACGTACTCCATTTTATTAGAATAGTTTATACCAGGAATTCTATACTGGACGTTATTTCATACTTGAATGTGGTGACCTCACACCCTTTGCAAGATTTTTAGATGAAGGCTGGAGATACATTAGCCAAAGCCCCTGGAGAGATGGAGGATGCTGCTATTGCATCTGCTTGGAGGAGATACGGTTCTGTTTCTTAAATCACTGACTTTAATAGTTTTCAATATTGGAAGTTCTAAAAACACAGTAGATATTCTCCAAGATCAAGTCAAATTAATTCAGAACTCACAAAAATCAACAATGACCTATTTTTTACCTTCTAAAAAGGAAACCTATGACTTTATATTCATCCAATTACTTACATTTTGTTCAGCAGTTTTTTTTTCTCTCACTTTCTGGACACTCATAGTGTTTTGTCTTTTTATTTTAATCCTAGATCTTGTAGTCTTGTGCAGTCCTATGTTCTCAGCCAATAAACATCTGCTTGAACTGTCTTCAAATTCACTCATTTCTAATCTTAGAATTTCATTTTGAACACTGTTATGATTTGAAACGTAGCACAGAGATAAGTTGATTTTCATTTTGAAGATGCATGCTTAACTCATTTAAATGAGCAGTCAAAGCCACCAAAAACAGTAGATCTGAGAGTCATCTTTAATCCATATAATCTAGTGCAAACTTTCCTTTTGGTTCCAAAAATCTCTTGATTTCATTTCACAAATCATGAAATCTTTTTAGCTTTTTACCCCTACCTAGCCATCACACTTCAGAAAAATAAATGATGTCCACATAGTCAGCATCCATACTTTAAAAAACTGGAATTGGAGATGATTCAATACCTTGGACTTTATGAAATTCACAGCTTTGATGATGATTTGCATGATATTATCCATTTTTATTGCTTTCTCATAAATTTTCTTGATTACGGTGCAGTGATATCAAACGTGAGTTGCTGGAGACAATTGCGTTATCTTCTATTAATTTTACAAGTTCCTCTTCTTTACCAACCATTTCCAGGGTGTCATCAGTACCTATACCAGATATCTTGACAAAGGTTAAAGAAAATTACTTCAATGTTATTTTTTACTGTTTCATACAAATCAAGAGATTTATTTGTGTCCTTAAATGGAACAAAAGAAGCTATTTCTTCAATGATATTATATTTATTATCAATACTTCTAGTAAAAATGATAAGTTGAGCCGTATCTGTTGCATCAGTATTTTCATCTATCTCTGAAGCATAACATTTGAAATTAGCAGTGTTATTCTCCAGATTTTTTTCAATAGATTTTACTATTTCTTCAATTCTCCTGGCTGTAGTCTGGTGACACAAACTGGTTTTAGAAAAATCATTATTTTTATCAGGACAAATTGTATCTGCCATGCTTTCCATGTGTTGCTTAAGAAAGCCACCATTAGTAAATGGTCTTGATTTTTTTTGCCATCAGATTTACTGCCACATTACTAGCTTTTATAAGAGTCCATTTGAGTTGTAACTTATTTAAAAAGAATTGAGGTGAAAGTATTTTTCCGTTCTACTGTTTTGTCTTTGTGAAATATTCCTTGATATGTATTGAATTTGGCAGTATGTTTTTGCATATAATGTCTTTTCAACTTGTAATTGGAGGGAAACTGTTGATCACGGCCTGAGCTGATGACTGAGCACCTGGCAGAGGGGTGTGACTGGCCTGGGGAGTACAGGCAGATTGTTTGCACCTGTGCTCCCCATGCGACCAGAAGGGGTTGGCCCAGGGCAGAGTTGCCCTTGTGCTCATATAAGACCAGCCAGAGAAAGCCAGAATAGCTCAGAAAGAAACAGAAGCAGCTCAAGAAAGAAATGGTCAAGAAGAGCACAGCTCAAGGAAGAATCAAAACAGGAGCTGATGTGAAGCAGTGTTCTAGGCTCCAGAAGAGGCAATTGATGTAGTTGTGTGTGTTTGGTTTTTTTTTGGTTCATAATCTTTCAAAAGTGGAACAGATTCTGTGGAAAAATACAGATCAAGGCCTGAACAGATGACCAGCCTGTGAGAAAGAACTTATTTTGCTTGGGAATGTAAACTGTCTCAGCCTGTGCTTCTTCATATAACTAGGTAAAACTTGTTTGTGAGAAACTGCTCTGTAGCTGGAGCTGTTCATCTTGGGGAAGGTTCTGGGGACACCTGATAGCAGTCTTTCAGTATCTAAAGGGGTGGCTGGTTATGAAACTTCCTACAAAATGAGGATATGGTGAATGGAACAAGGATGTTTTTGATGTATACTGCTAAACATTCTAGTAATATCTTCCTTGTATTATGCAAATTTATAAGCTAACAGCATAACATGCTGCTGGCCTTTCACTAGTGCTATAGAAGACAGTAGCAGCACTTAAAACAGAAGTGACAATCTTGTATCCTGCTCTGAAGGGAGCAGCAGTGACTTGTTCAATTAGACAAAACAGCAAACGGGTAATAATCATTGGTGTGAAATATTAAATGCAAGAGCTACTCTGAAAGTAATGCCTACTATCTTATTATGCCTGCTTCTGATTACAGAAGTAAATGTTTGTGGTATGGCAGACTTCATTTCTGGAGAAAAAATAAAATCTCACCGAAACATTTGTTTTACTTCATTAGTATGGCCATATCAAAAACTTCTTGTATTATTGATTTAATTATCTTTGCTATTATGCCAACATCTTTACTTCCATGGGAGGGAGGATTTGTAGGGATGTCAGGAACAATGACAGATTGTAAAGATGTGGCCTTAAAACTTCTTACAGATAGTCTATGAATCTATGTTATGGTTCATGAAGAGCCCCAGCTGAAATCAAGCAGGCAATTAAAATCTGAATAAAGAAAGAGATCAGGGAGCAGCAGAGGGAACTTGATGCTCTGCTTAAAATCACTCCAGCAAATCGAATGTCAGACTCAGCCACAGAAAGTGCTTGTCTTTTCAAGATGGGTGACCAGAAATCTAATTTAGGCATGAGTTAAAGGTCTTGAATTAGACACAGAATAGTTTCCCTTAGATGGGCTTTTTAATTGGCAGGTTAAAAAGCATCTCCTTACTGCAGTTTGGGATGGCTGGAAGATAGAAAAGAAGCCTTAACATTTTTGAAGAACAGGAACTAAAAAAGGGGGAAAACAAGTGTAATGTGAAAAAAGACTAAACAAAACCCACAAACATTTTGTGAATACTTAGTTGTGAATACATCCATGATCAGTCACAGAAAGCCTCAAAACATTCAGGATGCTTTCAAGAAAAACTATATTGATTTCAGGTTATTGAGCTATGAAATTCTATGTTTTAATACGTTGAGAGAACTCTTCATCTGGTTTCCTAGCTGAGCTGTTTCCACTTCAGTGATATAACCTCTGTCTTCCCGAGAAGATTTTAGTAGAGCTACAAGATGTGGATAGTCTGAATATGGGAGACTGAAGTTACCTAGAAAAAGATCAAGACTGGATTTTCCCCAGTGATGGTGTAATGTACTGCTATTTCAAGCAGAGAAGAAAAATTGGTGCACATGATAATGAGAACAGTAGCTAGATACTTCATAAATGATAGTCTTTCTGCTATTGGTCATGGTACACAGAAACAGGAGGTGAAACCATATGAATTGGGTATGAAACCAAGCATGCCCCTCACACAAGGAGAAATTCTAAGAATATGCCCATTTTTTGACCACAGTGCATCTCCATTCTCACCCCGCTTCTCTGAAATGAAAGAGGCAGGCTTAATAATGTCACTGAAAAATATGCAGCACGTGGCTGTTGGCAATCTAATGTGATTAGGGTATGTATTTGTGAGCATGAGGTTGCGAGTACACAGACCATGAGACTTTAAAATGTGAGTTCCTCACCTAATCCGTCAAGCTGAGGAAGTCATTCTGTTGTAGCTGAAGATAAAACTACCTTAAAGATTGTTCACGATTGAGATTTATATATATGAGTATGTTACGGGTTATTATTTTGCATACTGTGTAGCTTCATTAGCAGAGATTTCCAATATTCTCGCCCTTTTAATCTTCATTTTTATCTCTTACAACAATAAGAATCTTTTAATTAGATTTTTTCTGATCTTATTTCTTCTCAGGAAGCATAAGTTATGTTTCAGATTTTGTTATCAACAATGCAGCTGAAAAATGCAAGAATTGGGGCTGCAGCTGACTTTGAACCTTGCTCTTCATCTCACAACTGGTCTCATGTTTGGCAAAAATTAACTTGTTTTCCTCTTTTGCTTTGGGAATAGCTCTTAAAATATAAATGGAGGCAAAAAGTTACGAAATTTTGCAGTAGTAGGAAGTTACAAAGGGAATAAAAATGACATTCTTAATTTCACTCATGCAATACAATTACCAAACAAAGAAGTCATGAGGCATTCCTTAGTGAATTGATGTAACTAACACATCTTATGTTTTTTGCTTTTCCTCTTCTTCTCTGATGCCATGCTTTTAACCTCTCTCACATTGTAGGCCTTGTCCTAAAAAGTCACATCGAACAATAGTAGTAACAGTACTAACAGGAGTATAAACAGTACTTAATAGGAGCGTCCCTGAGTTGTGCTTAATTAATGTAGACATTATTAAGGGTAGCCAGTAGGCTCTGTAATGGCATTCTTCACTTAGAAAACATGTAGTGACTTGACTTTCTCAAATTGTTACTTCATGATAACAAGAATACAGACCACAGCATGCTTAAAAGAGATGAGAATCTTGACAGGGTTAAGAAGGATGTGCTCTCATTCAGCTCTTGTCTGATGTTAGAGTAGGAGGAGTGAACAATATTAGCAAATGCAGCTAGTAATGTAGATAAATAATGGATGCAGCTAGTGTCCTGAATGCATTTAGAGAATTCTAGCTGCTCCACGCCAGCTTTAGTAGGCTGAAGGTGTAATTTGTTGTTACATAAATATTTGATATATTCCTACAGCCCTGTCACATAGGTGTAAACAACAATCAGAATAAAGAGTAACATAAATGTTTATTATAGGTTCAATTTTAGCAACAGATGTTCAGTGGAAAGACTGAAAGTTAAGGTATAAAGATGACTCCATAAAACTTATCAATCACAAAAAATGCTGTGAAAGCAGCTTTATATACAGGGATTTTATCTTTAGGAGATTCTTGCAAGAAAGAGACTACTATACTTCCATCAACTCAAATCTCCTGTGATAGCGAAAGCTGAAGTCTGGGATGATATGATTTTAAGTCTCCATGCTTATATAGTTAAATGTTTTCCTGGAATCATCTAAAACTCTCCTGTGCTATACAGCTTCACAAGAATCTGTGATTATTGTTAGCTCTCTAGGAAGTAATAAGGATATTTTCATAAACTATAAATTTAGCACAAATTTACCTCACAAAAAGGGTGTTCTAGGAATAGCGTACTGTAGGGAAACAGTTGATCACAGCATGAACTGATGATGGAGCACATGGTGGAGGGGTGTGGTTGGCCTGGGGAATCACTTGCGCCTGTGACCGGAGGGGGATGGACCTGGGGCGGAGTTGCCCCAGGCCTAGATAAAGGCCAGCCAGGCAGAGAAGGAAGCAGCTTGAGAAGCTCAAGGAAGAGAAAGAGAAGACTAAGAGGAAGCTTGAGAGATTGGTGAGAAGCTTGAGAGTGAGAACACTGGAAAGGAGCTGGAGAAAGAGAAGATCAAATGGCGTAGTCGTAAGAGTTTGTGACTTTTTCCTGTTACATGTATGCTCACTTCTGTTTCCATTCAGCAATTTCCAATCCAGTTCAAGTAGAGAGAGAATGAACTACAGGTTTGGTGTATACTCCCTTCTTTAATATAGGCCATCTTTATTATACAGATATCAATTTTATTAGAAGTAGATAGGTAGGTGTAACCTGTGCTAACTGAAGTGTTTTATCTGCCTTTATTTAGTGAGAATGGAACTAATTGCCCACTGTAAGTGAAGATCAGGTTTGAGACCACCTAAAGAACCTGAAGGTATACAAGTCCATGGGGCCTGATGAGATTCATCCACAGGTCCTGAAGGAGCTGGTGGATGAGGTTGCCAAGCCACTATCCATCATATTTGAAAGGTCATGGCAGTCTGGTGAAGTTCCCACTGACTGGAAAAGGGGGAAC
>WBMW01004617.1:110705-129353 GCA_013396635.1 Penelope pileata | reverse complement strand
AGAAGGCCAACCACATCCTGGGCTGCCTCAAGAGAAGCGTGGCCAGCAGGTCAAAGAAGGTGATTCTGCCCCTCTACTCTGCTCTCGTGAGACCTCACCTGGAGTATTGTGTCCAGTTCTGGGGCCCCCAACACAAGAAGGATGTGGAGCTGTTGGAGCAGGTCCAGAGGAGGGCCACAAGGATGATCAGAGGGCTGGAGCACCTCCCCTACGAGGACAGGCTGAGAGAGTTAGGACTCTTCAGCCTGGAGAAGAGAAGGCTGCAGTGAGATCTGATAGCAGCCTTCCAGTACCTGAAGGGGGCCTACAGGAAAGCTGGGGAAGGACTTCTTACAAGGGCAGGCAATGACAGGACAAGGGGTAATGGTTATAAACTGGAAGACTAGATCTAAGGAGGAAATTCTTCACAGTGAGGGTGGTGAGACACTGGAACAGGTTGTTCAGAGAAGTTGTGGATGCCCCCTCCCTGGAAGTATTCAAAGCCAGGCTGCATGGGGCTTTGGGCAATCTGGTCTAGAGGGAGGTATCCTTGCCCATGGCAGGGGGGTTGGACCAAGATGATCTCTAAGGTCCCTTCCAACCTGAATCGTTCTATGATTCTATGAATTAAGAAAATATCTATGCTATAGAGCAAATTCTCAAAGTGCTAGTTTCTGTTAACCACTCTTTACTCAATTTGAACTTGATCTCTGGGGACTTAACAATTTTCGTGTTAAGTTTATCAACTTGTCTCAGCCTTTTCATGCAAATAAACTGCTCAATCAATTGATAATCTCATTTCTGCATGGAGAGCTACATGGAGAGGGCTGTAAAGTGCTGAAGTGATGAATGGGAGGTTTTTAAAGGTGTTTTATCGGTTGAGTTGTATACTATTAGTATTCATTTTGTTACTTTTGTTGCCACTTTTATTAGGATTACTTTGTTAGTAGAAACCTAAAATCATTTTAATTTAGTGTTTTCCTGCTATTTTTTCCGTATACAAGACATCTAAATAACTTTGTGTATAAGAGGAAACAGCAAACCTACAAAACTTAAAACCTACCTGACTAACCTTCTGAAATTCATCAAAAGTCTTGTTATAATCAGTATGGATTATAGCAGGATTGTGGAAGTTGTTGATTTCTCTTAACAGTGAGTTTTGCATTTGTTGAAAACCAGCTTTGCTCTTTTCATTTCTTTCACTTTTTTTCTGTAGATCTTTTAGTCCAAATTCCTTCTTTACCACATTGTGTTGACTTGTCCAATGTGTAGCATTAACATGAAACAATCATGGCCACTAGGGAAAGTATCTGTTTCCCAATTCTAGGGACAATAGACATGAACGTTTCTGAGTACGTAATTGAATTCTTCCATGAAGGGGAAAAAATTGCTCCCACTAATACTCATCAATGCCTGATGAACATTTATGGAGGCCAAACAGTGTATGTGAGCACAGCGAGGCAGTGGGTAGTATTTCAGCAATGATGTTGTAGTAGCTGTGAAACAGTGGGTCACCTTTGGTACAGATTCTCACAAGCATGTTTTGCAGGCTCTTGTTCATGGCTGGTGAGATGCATAGCTAATGATGCTGCCTATGTTGTAAGACAGTGTTTTGTACCTGAGAATTTGTCCTATCAAACGGTGTTCTTGTGCTCTTTGTATCTGTGGTTTCCATGGAACAGAATAGGAGGCATTACTCTCAGAGCAACTCACGTACATCTTTATATGCTCTTCATCTCAGAAGTCATTTTATCAGACTGCCCCTCAGTTATCTGTTGCATGACAACAAAATGCAGCATATTGGTGGGAAGTCAACCTCTACTGTCATAACACCAACACTGGCCTCTAATATGGGTCAATACAATAAAATGGGAGGCATTACTTTCAGAGCAGACCTCATACAATCTAAATTGAAACTGCTTCTGTACAAATTGCTTACAGCTATGTGAAGGATCTATACTGTTCTTCTCATTCACTGTGTACTTAGTCTGAAAACATCACTTGTTAACAACATTATATGAACATTTTTCAGAGTAATTTCATATAACTTATTGACTGTACCTGTATTTTAAATAGCAATGGTGGAAGAATATAGTTATCAGAAAAATTGAAATACTGACAGAGTTCCTCTCAATGAAAAACTCATTCATCATTCCTCAGCTTGACCATTCATCTAGTTTTGATAGTGAATACTCACAGTGGCATTCAGCATAGCACTCCTCTTTACAGTGAAATTAAGTGTCCGCTCAACAGTAAATAGCTTGGCTGTTATTCCGCTGTGTTCACTCTTAGTGCTTTTAAACTGCATTAGCTTTAATGCATCTTATCTCAGACTGACAATGTTTTATAGAATGAGCAGTTATCATTAAGTCAGCTGGAAAACAAAATGGAACAAACTTAGCTGTGAAAATCTGAGAGTTCATCGGCATTGATTAGGAAATGCCTGAAACAAATACTAAGACGTGAGTGCAAAACCACATCAAAAATACAGGAACAGAGATATAAATCATTATTTGAGTCCACGAAACGTATCAAGTTGCTTTGGGTTCCTTAGCATAACTGTTTCTGTTTTCAGTGTCTTGAAGAAAGAGACTGATGTGTGGTGCAATTGATTAGGTATTAACATTAGCTCCAGATGACATAAGGGGATAATGATAATGTGTATGATTTATTACACAGTACATATAGCTGTAATACTACACCAGCTAATCAGTTATTACTGATTGTATTAGCTCTCAGCACTGAAGCCGATATCTTGCTTGATGTACAGGAATTTATTCATCTTTCAAAAGCTCAACCAAACTAACCTATTTCTTACAGATCAAACAAGATGTGCATGTTTTATTAAAAATTTCTTATACAGAGGAAACTGATGAATCACCTGTATAATGTGTCCCTTTGATTGTGGGAGATAAGAGAATTTTTTTTTTGAAGTCTTAGAATAAATTAAGTGCAAAGATGTGTTGTCTTCAAAAATTTAAGTAACTGCCTTCTTGGAGGCCTCTTAGATTCTACAGATTCTTAAAGGTGCTGCAAAATAAACCTTCAAATACAGCTGGACATGCAAATTCAGATGAGGCTCCTTTGTTTACCAAAAACTTTGTGACAAGTTTAACCAAAGCCATATTCTGCACACTTGTGAATTCTTCAAATGTGAGTTATAGCACCATTGTATTGGACCGATCTTTTAATTTTAGGACCATCCTACAGAAAATTATCATAAATATGCAAAGAAAAACTTTAAGATACTATTTCCATGAGAACTCTTTCTGCTGACAGACCTAAGCTCGTTGTCTACTGTTGTGGTATCTATGTTGTAAGACAGTGTTTTGTAGCTGAGAATTTGCTCTATCAAATAGTGTTATTGTGCTCTTAGTACCTGTTGCAGCTTCCATCTAAATAAGGCATTACTTCTGGAATGACCTACCTAGTATGGGATATATAAGATGGTACCAACAGTCTTTCTGTTCTCAGGAGAGCCATATCTAGGTTTAGGTAAAGCCTCCCACCTTGAATCCCATGAGCTTGCTTCTTTCTTCGAAAAAATCAGTAAAATGATGACAGATTACACACTTTAAGATTGTAAGAATTTCCTACAGTGCTGGTACCTGCAGGTGTACCCTACAAGCAGGATTATTCTTGTGCAAACCATTTGGTCTGGGAACAATGGAGGAGCCATCAGTTCTCCTTACTAGCCCCATACGTGGTCACTCAATTTGGGGGACTCCTGCCTGAGCTGACAGCTAATGTGAAGGAGGGGAAGGAACCATCTGCGCAGCTCAGGAACCAGGAGGAAGTTGTCAAGTGATAGCTTCTCTCTGCTGCCTTTTGTCCTCAGTCTTGCATGGACAAGTCCTCATCCTTCTGTTGAGCTAAAAAACAGTGGTAATGAAACAACAGAGGAGGTTATAGGATGTTCAGGTAAGCTTGGGGCTGCAGAGCTGTGTGCTGGTGACAAATTCCTCAGAAACAGGTGTTGTAGTCCAGCTGTTCCACACCACATGCACTGCCCCACTCAGCTATGTCAATGTGAATCAAGAGGGAGATTAGACAGCTTTTTTATTTGGTATGCTTCAGAATGACTAAACACAGGATAAAGACAGAGCAGCTTTTTCTCTGTATGAAAATGCTTTTGTTAAGATTTGCAAGTTATGATTTTTCCTTTCAGCAGAAAATCTCCTTAATCAAAAAGAACTTGATTGCAGAGTAACTCAATATAAAAGCAATGGTTTGACTGAAAACTTGCAATACTGTTGCTCTTTTTGGGTTTAGTCATCATTGTCATGACTCAGGTCAAGTTTTCTGAGGAACAGCCTGGGAATCAACCTGAGATATTTCAGCCGGACGAGAGGTGAAGATGATATACTGCTAAATTTTTTTATGTTGAAATCTCAAAATAACAGTCCTAGCAATGTCAGGCTAAACTAAAACCTTAACTGTTTCTGCCTTTCTCTTACCTAATATAAAATCTCTCCCGACCTAACTTGAATATGATGAAAGTCTGGTATTCTTCTCCAGACCTTTATTCCAGGAGCTCAATTCAGATCCTCTGCTTGATCTACCTTCAATAAAAATTTCAGCAACAGGGATATAAGACTTTTCTATTTTCTATGAACCTCTCTTTCTGCAGCATCAGGAAACCGTCAAAGATCAAGATATGAGTTTATTTTTTCCTCTAATGACACATTAGTGTAACAGAAGGCATGTTGAGGTATCATGTCACAATTAATTGAGTATTTCTGTCTTTGGCAAGATAGATGTAAAGATTTTTCCTTTTTCACTACTGAAAAAAGGTAAGATAATGATCATAGAATCATAGAAACACTAGGTTGGAAAGGACCTACAAGATCATCTAGTCCAACCGTCCTCCTATCACCATCCCTACCCACTAAGCTACTAAATCATATCCCTTAGCACCTCATCCAGATGCTTCTTGAACAGCGGCAGGCACGGTGACTCCACCACCTCCCTAGGCAGGCCATTCCAGTGCCTGACCACTCTTTCAGAGAAAAAGTTTTTCCTTATATCCAGTCTAAATTTACCCTGGCGCAACTTGTGGCCATTCCCTCTCATCCTGTCATTAGTTATCTGGGAGAATTGTGTAGACTTTGAGTTGGAAGGGGCCTTTAAAGGTTATCTAGTCTAACTCCCCTGCAATGAACAGGGAAATGTGCAGCTAGATCAGGTTGCTCAGAGCCCAGTCCAGCCTGACCTTGAATGTCTCCAGGGATGGTGCATCCACTACCTCTTAATGCAATAACTAGTTTCCTCACCCCCATTATTGTGTTTAAAAAAAAAAAAAACAAAAACCCCTTTTCCCTTGCATCCAACCTGAATCTCCCCTCTTTTTAGTTTGAAACCATTTCCCCATGTCCTATCGCCACAGACCCTGCTATACTGGAAAGCTGCTATCAGGTTTCCCTGGAACCTTCTCTGTGCTGAAGAGCGCTTGTTCTCTCAGACTTTCTTTTCTGTGGAATTTCCACTGTTCTGAGCCTGTCTAGGTGTCTCTGGATGGCATCCCATCCCTCAGGCATGTTGACTGTACCACTCAGCTTGGTGTCATCTGCAAACTTGCTGAGAGTGCACTTGATCTCACCATTGATACCGTTATTGAAGATGTTAAAGAGCATTGGTCTCAGTATAGACCCCTGAGGGACATATCAAACAGGTTATGCTGCATTATGAAGTTCCCACCTTCCTACCATTGTTTCAAAAAGGCTAAATTCCCCCTCTAATATTACTCTTCCTGACCCTAGAAGTGAGCATATCAAGTATTACTACCACAGCACCTGCACTGTTTTCCTTCTCACAGTTGTTTACTGCCTGTGATATTCACTCTGTAGTATGAGTTGACAGCAATGCCCAAAGTAACCTCAATACCCATTACAGCAACTTCTAAAACGTGCCATAATCTGCCATAGAAAGTATACTCTATGCCACTGAATAGAGCCACGAAGGTTTAAGTGCTTCTACTGCAAAGTGTAGTCTTTCTAAAGTGGAAAAAAGAAAAAAAAAGCTGTTACAGCTGAAAGGCTACTGTAAGCATCCTGGTGATTAGAGTTGATGTATAGTTTTCTTTCTATACTTTCAGCTGCAATTCAATGCTTTTTTTTTTTTTTTTTTTGAAGCTCTTCAAATCTGTATAAAGCATAAGTATGGGATGTTTTGCAGTCAGGTTTGTGTAAAGACACAAATAGAATTTAACTATTACCTTATTACATAATTAAAATTTAGTGGGATAATTGGCTGTTTCAAGCTTTGCCACTAATGCATTTTCAAAAGTGTAGTTTTGACAACTTGATATGATGGTAGGAATGGACCTATTTCCTCTTGAAATTTTTACTGGCCACGGCTGGGCTTATCAGTGTCCCTGTTATGTGGAAATATGCATTGAAAAGTTTTAAACAACAGTTCAGTAGGTAAATGGCTTGTCTTGGTTTTGTGCTGGTTAGCCTTTGGAACTACTTTTTTGTGCCTTCACCAATTGCCTTTTCCATTCATTTTGACAAAATCTTTGACCTCTTTCCCTAAACAGAAGTCAGAACATAGTGCCAAAGTCTACCTAGCTACTTTTAAAAGCAGTATTTATGCTTTTTCAACTCCTGCATTTTGTTGATGTTGCCTCCCCTGTGTTAGATCTTGTGGCAGTTTTTCCCACAGGATGTCTTTCTTTTTTTTTTTTCTGGTCTAATGGAAAGCTAAGATTTTCAGTTGTTGGGGAATTATATTTTTTGCTAGATCAGAAAGTGGAGATAACACCATATAGCTATGAGAGGAGGCAGTAGATAACTGAACAGCTGGTGTCTTTGGCCTTAGACTTCATTTAGAATAAATTATGTAATACATTTTCACGCTTTCACATAATTCACATGTTCATGTAATTATATTGGTTGTTGATGCATATAAAAGGTTGATACACCTCCACTGTTACTTGAAAGAACCAAATCCAGGAACTCTGGGCTATTTCCTGTTTGAAAGCTAGATAATAAACAAAGCACAAAATATATATCTTTCTTGTGCTATTGTTCATTCTTGAGTCTGTATTCTTGCAAGGACAATACTTGTGTATATATAACCTGTGGTGTCTGTCATTTGAAAACTTCCCTGTCTCATTTGTTTATTCTAAGCTAAATGTAAATGTTTACTTATTGGTTATAGTATTTTTAGGTATGCTATGTTCTGTTGACTTAATTGGCAATACACTGCTGGTCTAAGATCTTCCTATCAGACTGATTCAAAAAAAGTCACAACCAGAAACAGGCACACAAAAAAACGAAGCAATTTGAACAAAGAATAAAATCTGATAGGACTCTCCTTGACTCTTTTAGTTGATAATCTCAACCAACATAACTAAAATGAGCCTGTAGTGATTTTAGTGTTTTGCTTATCCAGACTAGTGTCATGCCAAATCTAAAGGCATTTGATTTCTAATCATCAGGTCATTTACTTAGACTGAGCAATTGCATAATTCAACTACTACCGTTCTATTTCTTTATGGCATAGCTCTCTGCTTTATACAACTAAAACTTGGGATGATCAGCTGTCAACATTATGAGAATACATACTTAAATTCACTTCACTGTTTTGTGTTCTGGAAATAATAGCTAATTAAAGGCAGATATCGGTAACATTTATCATGTATATCTTGCCAGTGAGCAAAATACCTTTTAAATTAAAAAGAAATGTTTGGATTCAACAGTTGTACAAGAGCCAAAACTATTTTCAATATTTGCAAAATAAATATATAATCATTTTCATTGAGAATTAAATTAAATTAATTGAGAATTAAAACAATTATGACAGAACTTAGTTAAATGAAAATCGCACAAAGGTAAATATTAATAAAATCTAGATGCCAGGATGTGAAACATAAGGATTTATTTCAATTTAAAGAATTTTAAGGAGAGAAATAGCTGTTGTCATTAAGGAATAAGTCACTTGGATTTTAGCTTCTTGGAGAAGTTACGACATTGATGCTTACACATTAAACAATATCATACTGCTTGAATTTTAAGATTGCTTCATAATATAAAGACTTACAAAAGTTTTTCTTCTGTAAAACTATTTTTAGTTTTATACCAATATATTTTAGCACCTGAGCAACTTGAATGTTTAATAATTTAGGGAACAAATTCACATGGAAATCTTAATCCAGACAGATATCTAACACTTCAGTCTCACTGAACTCAGCTGAAGAAGTCTTGCTATTGCATGGATCTAATTCCAGTATTTTCTATTACCTATAAGAGACTCAGGTTTGAATTCAAGGTTCAGCATCCTATGCCCTCAGCAGAGCAAGAGAGAGGCTTGAGAGCTGTTGTTAGTGGCTCTCAGAAAAATGTTAGCTGTGTCTTATTGATTTCATTTCATAGAATCATTAAGGTTGGAAAATACTACTAAGATCATCTAGTCCAACTGTCAATCTGTTACCATCTCACTCACTAAACCATGTCCCTCAGAGCCATATCTATACCCTTTAGGGTTGGTGACTTCATTTCCCTTGTCTGCCTGTTCCAGTGCTTTATCAGTCTTTTTGAGAAGAACTCTTTTCTAATGTCTGACCTGAAACCCCCCCATCCCAAAACAACTTAAAGTGCGTTACCTCTCATCCTATCACTAGTGACCTGGGAGAAGTGGCCTACCTCCACCTTGCTACAACCTCCTTTCAGGCAGTTGTAGAGTGTGATAAGGTCTCCCTGAGCCTCCTCTTCTCCAGATGGAACAATCCCAGTTCCCTTAGCTGCTTCTCGTAAGACTTGTGCTCTAGATCCTTCACCAGCTTTGTTGGCCTCCTTTGGATGCGCTCCAGGGCCTCAATTTCTTACTTGTAGTGATGGACCCCAAAGCTGAACACAGTACATGAGATGCAACCTCACCAGGGCCAAGTACAGAGGAACTATCACTTCCCTAGTCCTGCTGGCTGCACTATTTCTGATACAGTGTTTAAAGATTTAAAGGTGTGTGTTTGGCTTCTCGACATTGATAGTATCAACTGGAAGACTAAAACAAGGTATTAAACCACTTAAACTTCTTTGTTTCACTTCTCAGGATCAGTCTCATGTGAAACACTGCACAAAAGTTGTTTACGGAAGGAACTTCTGAGGAGAGAGGGTTAGATCATTTGTTGACAATTATTTAATTTTGGAGAGGAAGCTGTGCAACATCTTACACTGCATCATTCAATTAACTATGTTCCTAAATCTTCCTGAACAGGTTCATTTTGTGTTATTCGTTCTAAAGCTGCTTATGGATTTTCCCCGGCTTTTCATTCAAATATTGCAATTAATGGGAGAGTTGGAATTTTTTTCTTCTAACAAAGAGGGCATTAGTCTCTTAAACGCTGCACTTCAGGTATGGTGGCAATACCAGACAAGATATAATCAGGTTAGTGTAATGAACACAGAAGCCATTTTGCATCTAAGGATTGTGGAGAAGAGTATTTGCATATCCTTCAACATGAGAGCTGACTGGACCTTTTCTCAACAAAATGAATTACCTGCTAACTTAGTTTTACAGCACAAATGGCTTGTAGAAACAAAAGTACCTGTTTCAAAACAAGTTACTACTACTACTCCCAAATAGCTACTTGTCATTTGGCAGTCTACAAGGCAGAACTTCAATGGAAATTTTCTGAAAGGATTTCTCCCAGTCAGATTCCAACTAGTTTTTGAAATGTCATGCTACATGATGGAGAAAGCTGAATATGTAACACTAGCTGATTCTCACCTCTATGGTGACACTGAACTAGAAGAGCGATGTGTAGGTGTTTGCTAGTGTGAGAACAAGTCACCAAACTGCGTAACTTATCTCCACAAGGAAGTTTCCTTTCCTACATGCTTCCTGAATGGGTCTCATCTATTAAGCAATATTTTCTGTAGCTTCAACTTTTTTTATCAAACTTTTTTAATTAAAGAATTCATTTTAAAAAAGGGCTTTTGATTGAAAACAAAAACTATCTTTAAAATTACCTGGGTTAGGAAATAACAAATAGCTTTTGTCTGTATAAAAATATAGACAAAATTGTACAGGAACAGAGACGCTTGAAGAAAATGTTTTTTACACTTTTCATTCTGTTTCTAATTTATTGTTGCTTAACTTAGAGTTAGATGATGGATGGAATGATCCTTAAATGCATGTTTGCTTATAGAGACACAGTGTGTAAGGTACTTAATGTCTTTTGCAAAGCAAAAAATAGTTGTATAAACATACTATTATGTAAATTTTATTCCTATTATAAAATACATTTAATATATTCATAAGGTAATTATTTTTCTGGTCACTCTAGACATATTTGCAACTCTTATCTGCTATGCTGATACACTGATCAAAGTATATATGAGCAACTTGTAAGTCTTTCTTCCCTGATACGTTATTTCCAATTATTAATACGTAATAATCCAGTATGTTATATTCAATTATTTATTATTTTATTTTTTCCAATTAGCGTAGAAGGTCTGTTTTGTTTTGTTTTTCTTTCATCCATAGCTTTTTAGTTCTTCAGACAGTTCTACTGATGTTTTCCCTCAGATCATCTGAGCAGTTCTTTGTCCCTATAACTTTTCCCAAGTATTTCTTCCACGTCTGTCATGCAGTCATCCTCTGAAACTATTTTCTTACTGTTTTAGTAAAACAAAAAATACTAGAGAAAAATTAGCCCCCAGTGCTTTCACAGTCAGCTATTGCCAAAATTAAGACTAAATCCATGATATATTCCTCTTTATGAGCATCCTAGGGAAAAATCAGAAAAAATAAGAGAATTTGCTAAATCATCCAGTGCTGTTGATTGTGTGCTTTTTCATTAAAAAAAACAAACAAGGAAATATTTAACTGAAGGAGTTCAGCCAGTGGTTTTTTTTTTTTTTTTAAACAAAACAACAAAACTGAATAAAAACAAGAAAAAAATCACAAGCAAACAATGAAAAAGTTACCTTAAATTACAATTATCTTGACTTCTGTTTATTTACCATTTATCTTTATTTTGTTTATCTGTATATGCTTGTTTATGCTGTTTTTTGGGGGGGTTATTTAAGATTTCAGTGTTACATAATAGCATATTCTTCATTCTCAATCTATTTGGTAAGAAATAAGCATGACGAACTTACACTGGGCATATGTTTCATTTATACATTATTTGCATAAATACTCCTAGCTAATATATATTGTACAGTTTGTATAAAAAAAACTAACCAGGACAGATCTGGGAGGAAGGATTGGTCTAGTAGAATGTTTCTCAGTAGAAAGCTGTTCTGCCTGAGTTTCGCTTTCTTCCCCATTTCTTAAAATTACCCTGGTGCTGCCTGTCCTATATTCTAGTCAACAGAAATGCTTCAGTTGATATTCTTGTGATTTGGAATCCGTCTAGTTTCTAGATTTATCATCTGACTGAGGTAATTAGTTAGTAGCTTGGAAAGGGAAGATGCTCCTGTAAATCTAAATGTTCATATAGCATTATGGATTTATTACATATTAGGAAAAACTCCCTCAAAGAAGTGAATTTATTTTTTTCATCTTGATCCCAATCAAAAGGGAGACATTTTGGTGAATGACTCAATAATTCTTCTGTTTCAAAAATTGTATTTCTTTTCCAAATCAAGTGGTAGAGTTTCAGATGATAACAATATAATTCCAGGCAACAGATGGAATCATAACTTGAATTTTGTTTTGTATGTAAGATTCAATATACTGTACAACGTGGGATAAGAATGTTCTTAACTTGTGACCTTTTGTAGCTACAGTTAGAAAGTAGCCTTTCTGTTTAGGTTTTTAGGGAAATAAGTTACATTGTTTAGAGAGAAATTGTGGTTATGGCAGTGCAGTGGGCTCGTCAACACATCTGGTAAATTCAGCACAATGACTGTTTTGCACCCATCTGATCCAGAATTCCTGATCTTCTTTCCTATGGGGATGCCCTCTTAGGGGAAGGGCACAAGGCATCATTACTTGTTTATGTTTTGGTCTCTTTAAACAAATTTCTCTGGCAGCAGGAAATTATCTTAAGGTAGCTAATCTGGTCAGATTAGAAGGATTTATATAAAACTCAGACAGAAGTTTGAACATTCTCCACTCTTTATTGGAGCAGCTTTTTAATTCACTTTCTCCATCCAGTCATTTGTATAACTCTGCAGCTGTTGCACTTCAATTTTCCTCTGCCATTTCTCCAGTTTTGTGAGCATTTACCATGTGTCTAAATTTTTACTACAGGCTTGTTTTGCACAGATTTTTCTTTGTAAAATTGTTTGTATAAGGAAAGAACCAGGTAAAGCTAATGCTAGTGTCCATTTCTTTCTTTCTTTTTTTTTTTTTTTAACCTTCTGCTGGAAAATTAAAAACAGCTATTCTCATTTAGAAATGTGACTTGAGAATACAGTTAGACTAGACCAAAATTTGAAGGTTGCCCAGGTGCAACTGAGAATATTACTTCGCAGGTCATAATCGGATATCTGCAGTCCTCATGGAAACAGATTATTCCAGTACATGGAGAGACAATCACCCTTTCAAAATAACAGACATTTCATGGAAATGAGAGCACCTTGTATTGGAAAGGAAGTTGTTGCCAATAGAGACATGAAATGCAAAGGAAGGAAGAAAAAGATTTCTTCTAATCAGTATTTCTATGGCTTTTAAACATGTAGAAACGGCACCAGTACTCAAATATTTTTCATTTGTCATAATGACAAATGATAGAATATAAATTACTGATTTTCTGAGGTATTGCTCATTTTTCTCAACTTCCCCATGTGAGTAAAATTTCACTAATATTTGCATTTATTTTCATAATGAAGTTCATATTACATTTGATCCAATTGTCTTTGTAAAATGACATGATCCTTAAAGGAGAAACAGTCCTTCGTGATCCAATTAAAAATAAAATCAGTTACAAAAATTGCTTGTCACATTGACAGAATTGGCATAAAAGCTATGTTTGTGCTTGATTGCTGTTCATAATAATTTACTTTTCATTCAGTGGCACATCTTATTTGTTGCTGTTTGGTGAAAATGAAAGCAAGAGAAGAAGTCTCAAGTGATCTGGAGATGACAGACTTATCCTTAGGTATTACCCTGCTCATGTGCATTAGTAAAATGAGTTTGTAGTCACCTGTTTCACCCCATGTGCTTTCTTCAAGCATTGACCTTCTTGTACTCCTCTCAGCAGCAGACCACATTAAAGTATTTCTTTGTACCTCATGACAATCCACATGTTTAAGACATTCTTTGAGCCAAAGGATCTCCTTTATCTCTTTATGTTCAAATCCATATTTGGATAAAAACTCAAGTTTAGATAGTTAAATTCGCATTTTGTGCTGAAAGTCAAAGTGAATGTCAAAAGAGTTCATTTTTGTTGTTGTTGAGGTAAAATACCTTGCAAACCTTAAGAAGTCTAGTACTTTTTAAGTATGATAAATGAGCTTATGCATAAGTTCATATTAATTTTAGATACTCAAAAAACTACAGTTCCATATTTTGATTTAATAAACTCTGTTAGAAAGTCAAGATAGACATTAAAGTAAGTTATAAGAAGCAAAAGAGATGTAAACCAGACACTTATGAAACAGCATTTTAATTTTTAATTTTTAAATTGGTTCTTTCACCAAGGATAACATTTATATCTGTTCAGAATCTGCGCTTTTATAAGAGAAGAGTTCTTTTTCATCTCTAGTATTTAGACATGCCACATCTTACTTTTAACCTCAATTTTTCCAAATGAAGTATTCTGATCTTTTTTTCCTTTCTTCTCCATCTTTATTACCTGCTTATGTAATGCTAATTCTTACTCAAATTTAAAATATATGTGAGGATTGTGATTATGAGGCATTCTCTTGATATCTGAATATAGTATTTATTTTTATAAGAACTAAAGCAGTTGCTTATTTCACCTATTCATCGATTATAAAGAGTGAAACTCATTCAGTGAGAAATTTGCCTTACTGTTACATTGTTAAGATTAATAACTACTCAACAATATATCTGATTGCTTCAACTATTTTTTGTTTTATGCAAAACAGCTTGTACACCGTTAAAAAATTGTCTACTGATACAGCAATCACAGATATCCAAATTCACCATTTTAGAAATTAAAAAATTAAAGTGGAGTAACATTTCCTTTTACTTTTGTGATTGACAAATGTAATTCTTTTTTTAAAATAACAATATGAAATCTGGTGTATTTGAAATAAGATTTGAAAACACTTTCCCTGTTTTTTGAACCAATGGAAGATTCTAATAATGGGTAGCTTCAGCTTACTATTTTATTTCTCAAGAAACAAAACACTAGTTTTCTTTTCCAGACTTGTCCTTCTCATGCAAAGAAGAAAAAAATTGAGGTCAATGTTTTGAATTTGTTATGGATAATATGCCAATACTTTGAGATTGGAAGAGCTTGGGAACCTGAGAAAATGCGTACCTGTTTTTATAAATGTATACAATGGTTAATTTTAAATATGTTACCAATCAGGAGTTGCCTTCAAGATGATAATATATAAAGCAGGAGTTTCAGGAATTAAATTTACCCAGTGTTCTTGCTAAACACTAAAAATTGATGTATGTACTTGCATAAAGCTTTTGGAGACTCAGTTAAAGACAGTGAGGAGGACATAATGATTGTCTTAAATGATTTAGAGAGAAATGTTTTATGGAAGACATCTGTTCACATTCAAGAAGTCTGTAGGCTGTTCAGATTATGATTAAATGCATGTTTATATCTTCATACTTTCTCCCAAGTAGAAGGAAACACAGCTTCAGCCTTTGGCTTATTGCACTGCTGTGTAAGTAAATATCAATCATAATAAAATGCTAGCCAAAACAGTTTATGTATGTAAGATTGAGGCTGAATTTCCACAGCTAAAGACCTCTGGACTCAATCTGGCCCAGTATTAAGGAAAGTAATGCACCCAAAATAAACATTGTTCTCTGAAGGTGAATATTATTTCTCTCAGACAATACCAGACGGAGAATGATAGAATATTTTGAGTAGGAAAGGTGGATCAAGTCCAAGTCCATCTCCTGGCTCCACACAGGACCACCCAAAATTCAAACAATTTTTTCTAAGAGTACTGTTCAAACTAATACTAGAATTTCAGGAATGCTCATCATCGGTCTAGTAGATTATGGCCAAGGCAGGTTAGCTACAGTAAAGATCCCAAAGATTTCTCCGGATAGAAAACGAGTTTGAAACATTATTTTGCTCTGAGATAAGCCTGACAAATACCTCTGTATACAAATCTGTATTTGTACAGCTGTGTTTTGTGGGATAACTAGGAGGAAGTTTCTGTGTGTCTGAGTCTGAATTTTGCATCTGGTTCTGATGCGGAGGAAGAGCCAACTGCTAATTCCCTCTAATCTAAACCTCTGAGGAGTTTAAATCTGATCCAAGAACATGCTCAGTTGTACATAGATCAATCCTAGTCACTGAGCTGATAACAGAAACCACAGCCATTAGTCTGGTTGCTGGATTCTTCGGAATTATTCTCCAGCCGAGACGCTTGCAGACTATGACCAGTGATTGTGAAACATAGTTATAATATGACATTATGGATGCTACAGTTGTTCTTCCCTTAGCATCTTTAGTTAGCGTAGCACACATTCGTGTATTAGGTCCTGTTTATGGTTGTTCATCTTGATTCTCTTTAGATCCACAAATACATCTCATTCTCACTAAGTACGCTACCTGGTATGGAATTACTTACTCCCTCTGTGGAGTCTGGGGATTACATCTCTCTGTACAGATGCACTGTTTTGTGTCTTGGTTACCTTTGTATTCTACTTACCAGTTCTCCCTTTCTTTAATTTGATGGATGCTTGGATCTTTTCCCCTGACTCCCATCTGTCACAGTTTCCTCAAGGTGCGTATGAGCCGCTGAGTCAGTCGCTATTAATATATAGCAAAAAAAGTTTTATAAATTAGCATATTGGCTAAAAATTCATGAAACTGCAACATGTAACTACTTATTGAATCTTAGTGAGTGCGTTAGAAATGGTTTTCTATGACAGTGTAACTAAGGCCCTTTTGGATAAGAAATAAGCACGACACATTTACTCCAGACGCATTTTTTCAGAGTACCTGGCCAGCCAGTCAAACAAAATCAGATGTAACAGATCAGCAGGGGGAACTTTGGTGATGCTCTCTTGCTCTGCGACTAGGCTGCCAAAAGGTGAGGCAAGGCAAAGAATAGAATAAGAAACCCTGCCAACAAACTTAAAAGGAGCTGCTGTGTTTCCCCAGTTCCCCTAATCCCAAATCCTCAAACACGTCATCCATACTCTTGAATAAACAAGACCCTGAAATCCTTCCCTAAGTTTCTGTTCCAGCAGGGGATCATTTGATCAACCATGCCCACCACTGGCTCTGTCTGTAGTAACTGCATCCTCTCTGGGCCAGGGCTGTTCTTGTTATGTCAAATTCATCAATCATAAGATGAGTCTTAATGAAAAAACAACAGTGTCAGTGAACAGAGAATTCTCTGAGGTCCGTTATTGCCTTGCTGATCAAAGGTGATGGAGTAGCTGAAAATAAGCAAACACTAGCTCTAAAAGGAAATTGTTTCTCTAGTATAATGTTAGGGAGGCAATATAAGTGATGAATGCTTCCAAAAATCCCCTTTAGTCACAGGCCTGAAGTGTGGGCTTTTTTCATTGTTGAGAATAAAGACCAAATTAGCTAAGTAATAATAGGGATTATAATTACAAAGTTTAACTAGAAGCACTTATCTACATCTTGTTTTGGAAAGACAATTTCATTCCAAACATGCTCCACTTACGATAGACTTGTCTCTTTTTATCGGCAGAGAATTAAGACAATATTCTGCATTTCAGTAAAGAAACTGACAGTTCAAAATGATTGCATTGCTCAAATTAGTGGAAAACCTTTTCTCATAGGGAATAACTGAAACATAGTGCTTCATAAAGAGAAAACAAATTAGGTACTTCTATTCATTTTTTTTTTCTCTGGAAGACGTCTGATTCAATTAAGTGAAAAGGTTAAAACTAATGAGTACTATTATTTTATAGTATTAAACATAAAACTTTGAAGTAGACATAATTTCACAAACGAGTCTAAAAAGAGCTGAGAAGTTTTACAGAATGCTTTATTTGTCTATAGTTTTGTTATTTTTTCTATCTGTTTTAGATTAAACTTTAAATCATTGTAGAACAAGCCCACTCTCTCCACTTGACCTATAAGACCTAGTTTCTAGGACAGCCTAGAGAAGTCACAAATTTCAAACCATCTCTTAATGTATTTGGATGACCCTGTAGCATTCATAGTGTTATATAACACTATGATCGTGCACAGCACCATTAAGGCTAGAGATGAAGTATTTAAATAAGGTTAAAGCTGATACATTTACTGTTCATTGTCCTGTTGTATTCATTTCAGTATTTAAGGATCAGTTAAATCCCTAAGTGACTCAAAAAGCATAAACTGTATTGTTTATCTTATATTATGCTTACTGTGTAGTACAGACATTTTCTGAATGCATAGTTATTGTAAGAAAGATGAATGCTGTCAGAGCTAAATACATTCAGATGAATGCAGCAATGATAAAGGTTAGAAAATAATGGCTCTTACTAAGGACAGTCTTGGTGCAGCAAGCTCCACTCACATGCAGAGGTCCACCTTTGGATCTGTTTTCCCAGATCTATGAGTACAGAATATTTTTTACTCCAAGGTTATGCTGAGTGCAGGATCCTGTGCAAGCTTTTCCATGCAATTCAGTCTGATTGTGGCCCCATTGAATGGTCCTAGAATCTGTGACTTAGTTTCCAGTCAGCATGTATTTAAGGCAAAAACTTTGCTTAGGTAAAAAGCGACCCATGAAGAGCAAGCCTTAAGAAATATATGTGTGTTTACAAAGTAAAAGTGATAAAATTCAAGTTCTAAATGACTGGAGAACTGCTAATCTTCAAATTGTGGTGAAATGCACAGAGATTCTTGAGTTGCAGTATATCTATTTGAATGCAATTGAGGATTTCTTGTTAAGGAAGTGGGAACCAAATAAGAGAAATAAGAAAGCTTGCAATCCAACTCCAAATGAATTGGAACCAATTTTTGATGAGATTCAATGACATTTATCTATTTATGTGAAAGAGATATATCTATATAGCGATAGACTCTAAATTCTAACTAATGTTTTTATTTATTTATTTTCCCTGAAGGACAGGAATGGTAATAAAAGACTGTCAATATATACGGCACTTCAGAATGTTATATAAAGTATACAAAATAGAGAAGTCTATTCCACAAAGGGCACGGAGTCTGATTTTAAACTGGGAAATTGTTGCAGGAATTTTGCTCAAGGAAAAATAACCCTTTTTTTTTTTTTTTTTTTTTTTCATTTTAAGACATTGAGTCCGCTAATGTTCTTTTTCTCCCTTTTTGCTTAAATGTTTTGACTAGCTGAGGAATTGTCCCGCTCCAATTATTGGAGTGAGAGGAGATTCTTTAACATACTCGGAGTGAGATTAAGACACAAACGAGGTCAAATGTTGTCCAACCAGTTTAATAGGAATTCTGGTCAGTGAGGGAGACGGGGATGGGGAAGCAGGCGATAGTAAAAGATAGGAAATAAGAGCGAGGGTTATGTGTAAAAAAGCAGGGACAGTCACCACCATGGATCTCATGCTGTTGTGTCGGTCCAGGAATATCTTCAGACCCTTGTGGGAGCGAGGGAG